>CM050859.1:3475000-3729735 GCA_027580175.1 Siniperca scherzeri
ACCAAAAAATGCTCTATAACTACAGACTGTATAATAATTTTCTGAACTGTCTCTGAGCTGGCTTTCCACCTTGATTTGTTTTCCTTTTTTCAGCAGTGCGCTGATGTAATAGCTCCGGGTGAAAAGGAAACTTAAGTTCCGCCTGGTATTGTTTCCTTGCGCTACTTTTCTTCATAATGTTTACTCCTTTCTATTATTTTAGTAGTTTATATTGAGTTTAACTCAACAGTGCATGAGTTCACATTCACGAACGGATATGTTCAGTTCACCGTCCACGAAAAACATGACCATGTTCAATGAACAGTGCCTATATGTGCCATCAAACTTTTGATTTTATTTGCGGAAGACTACGACCGGTTGTTATTTCCAACCATGTAATTGTTCTATATGAATTGACAACGCAATTGCATTTACACTTGTGTTCAGTGTTGTCACAATGCGTCCCTGGCCACCTCTGGAGGTGGTTTGGCCAATCAGATATTGTTAATCATATCAAACACACACCTGTTGGCTACTTCCCGCTGGTAACAGCTGGTTACCAGAAACCCTAGAGTGGTTAGTAACCTACTTGTATTTTTACCAGGATGGTGCAGTTCCTTCGGGTTGGTCTGTCTAATGCTGGCATCGTGTTCACTGCAGCAATTTTACACACAAAAACTATGTTTATGAAAACTAAAATCGTACTTGGTGATATATGCACAGTATTAGAAGATATTATTAAAAACTACTGAAGCTCTGTTCTGATATTCTTTAATGCTATTTGATGTAATCTTGGATTTCTACAATCGGTGATGAATGTGCAATTTTACCGCTAGATGTCACTAAATCCTACACACTGCTCTTTTAAGTGAAATTAAATGTGTGAGAAGCATCATTATACAAACTGGCTTCAATTCTCCACCTCATGGGGCGGCTGTGGCTTAGAAGTAGAGGGGTTCGACCACTAATCAGAAGATCGACAGTTCGATCCTGGCTTCCCCCAGCACACATGTCAAAGTGTCCTTGGGCAAGATACTGAACCCCAAATTGCCACCAAAGGCTGTGCCTTTGATGTGTGAGTGTATGTGAATGATTAGTTTCTTTGTTTTGATGAGCAGTTGGCACACTTTGCTATATTGGTTGACAATGTATATGTTAAATGATTTAACATGTTAAAGAATATTTAAGTTAAATATTCTTTAATTAAGTTATTTGTTTAAGAAAGCAGCCTTCTGAGTACCTTTTGCATAGTCATATCGGTGCAAAATTTGTGCACAATCCACATAGAAAAGGTCTATTTTCATTCCAGCTCAAAAATTCACTATATTGGCTGCCATATGGGTAATCGGTGAATTTTTCCCCTCTAAAATCGGCATCGGTCTCAAAAATCCCATATCAATCGGGTTCTAATAAACTGCTCCATAAATGTGATGCAGTATGGTCGGCGGTCTGTCGTCAGACAGAAGTGGAGTGGATGGTACAATACATTCCTTGAACTGGCTTTAAGTTGCATTGTGGTTTGTGACAGAGAGCGCAGTAGTCACCGCGTCACCAAGCTTCCAGCACCACTTGTTTTGCAAGGATGCACCAAAGAATTTGGCTGTGCCTCTTTCAGGTTTGAATATGCACTTCTGTATCTCCTGGTCATCACCTGCATCACCACAACAGCAGCAGCAGCAGCAGCTGCAGTTCTCCGTCAGTGTCTACAGTTGGCACCTGCCATCAGTGTATGAGTGTGTGTGAATGAAAGTGGTCGGAAGACTAAAAAGTACTCACAAGTACTCACCCTCTGCATCGCAAATTTTTCCTGCCTCCAAAATGTTCGTACGCATGGGTCAGTTTACTTACAGGTGCGCACATTCTCCCGTAAAGTTTGTTTTTATACTCCTCTTTCCGGCCCCGTTTTGAGCGTTGGCAACGGTTATACTACTCCGCATGTGTCAGCGTTTTTGTGTACCTGGCAGAAGAGTCGCTAGAAACTTCGTCTTAAACCATCATAAATTGATATTTTATTGAGTTTTTAAGCCAAGTTTTCTACGCTACACTGCTTTCCTGATATGTTTTAACTTGGAAAAAGTTTTCAGTCATCGAACGTGTGGATCTTAAGCGATTTTAAGCTGGCTGCAACTTGATGTGGTTTACCGGACTGCCTCCACTGCTGCTAGCTTAGCTAGGTTTGTTGTTAGCCCGGCGGCTAGGCTAGCCGGTCGCTTTTACCAAGGATTTTAAGCTTGTAGCACTTTTCTGGACTTAACTGTGGACTTTAAGCTTCGAAGCACTCTCACAGACTAAATGATAGCCCGATGGCTGAGTGTGGATCTTGTCACCTTACCGTCTCAAAGCTGAGGAAAAGTATCGCCTGTCTGGAAGCCGAGCTCAGAGAAAAAGACAAGCTCATCCTGGAGTTCTCCACTGTCGCCTCGGCCCAGGCAAAACACCTGGCGGTCCTCAGCTCCTCTCGCTGCACAAGCCGGACTATGACCATCCCTTCTCACTCCCCTGACTGCTCCACTCCAGAACTGGACAATGATCCCACTCTTCCGTGGCTCGGCTCCATCATCACTGGCGCCCCGGAGCATGAAGCCATTTCAGCTAACCCTGAAGATCCGTGGCTCCTCATGGGTGCAAAGCCCAAAGCAATTGCCATTTCTACTCCTTGCAGAGACCCAGTCGATGCACAGTCACTCGCCGGCGGGGGTGGTGAGAAGGTTCCGGTGAGTTCGACTCCACGCCAACCGGAGCACTGGACCGTAGCCTGTAAGGACAGACATGGTGCAAAGCGCCTGCCTCCTCCACCTTCACATCGGGACCTCCCGCTGGCCAACAGGTTTGACATCCTGGATACGCAGGACTTTCCTCCACTGGAGGGATGCTCCCTTTTTCCAGTGGTCAAGTCTTCCTCCTCCTCTCGCCGCAAGTTACTGAAAGAGGCCATGATCAGGAGGGGGTCTCATTCGTCCTGAGACGGTAGAGAAGTCCTCTGCTAAGGAGGACACCGCCCCCTCGCCGCAGCAGTCCCCGGCCACAGCTATCCCAGGGACGGCTGTTGGAACTCGGCGGTCTCCACGATCATCGACTCTGCCTCCTCTCATCCCCCCAACTACGCTGATCATTGGAGACTCCATAGTGAGGAATATCCACTTCGCTAATGTGGTCACACGCTGCTTTCCCGGAGCTACGACCCCCGACATCCTCTAAAAGCTCCCCGGACTTCTGGCTGCACTCCCGACGACTATCATGAAAATCATAGTCCATGTCGGCACCAATGACACCGCCCGTCAGCAATCGGAGCTGACGAAAGCAGACTTCATCCGCCTCTTTGACCTGCTCAACAGCACTGGAAAAGCATGCTTTCATTTCAGGTCCAATTCCTACACTGGGCCGGGGAATTGGCCGTTTTAGCAGGATCCTCAGCCTTCATACCTGGCTTCAGTCTGTCTGCAGCACCCATGATGTTGGTTTTATTCACAACTTTAACTTATTCTGGGATCGTTCTTCCTTGTTTGCACGAGATGGTCTTCACCCAAACAAGTCATGTAGTCGCATGCTGGCAGCTAACTTGCAGCACGCTGTGCTGTCCTCCTCACATAGTTGACTATTTACATCACCTGTTTCCCCTCGCTCTTCTTCTTCCTCGCTCTTCCTCTTCCCAGCAAAAACAGCCGTGCACCCTCTGCTGTCACCACCTCCCCCTTGTGGACTGATCATAGTGCTATCTGGAGCCCAGATCCCTCTAGTGCCACTTTTAACATTTCTGTGGTAATTTCGGATAGGTCCTTAGTGCGAAACAGACACAGCCGACAAAGCAATAATAATAACTTAATAAAGATCCGGGCCAGAACCCTACCTCCAGTCTCAACCTCAAATCTGAAGCAGCACAGACTTTTTAAGATGGCTCTTCTCAATGTAAGATCCCTCTCTAACAAAACGTTTATTTTAAATGATTTTATCTCTTCTACTGATTTAGATTTTATGTTTTTAACTGAATCCTGGTTACGTCCTGGTGATCACAGTCAGCTGGCTGAATTGTGCCCTCCTGATTTTGACTGCTTTAGTCACCCTAGGGTCTGTGGTCAAGGTGGGGGCCTTGTTACTGTCTATAGGAAGCATTTAAAGTGTAACCTCATAGCTTGCAATGATTTTTCCTCCTTTGAAGTGCTCATGTTTAAACTTGGCGGCCCCCTCCCGGTCATATTTGCTATTATTTATCGCCCCCCCCTAAACCAGCTGGCTCCTTCTTGTTGGAACTCCCTGAGTTTTTATCCAGTCTTGTGTTAAATTATGATAGAATTCTTCTTTGTGGTGATTTTAATATTCGTGTTGATGACTCCTCTAATGCCCTTGCTGCTGGTTTTTTAAATATCACTAACTCTTTTAACTTTCAACAACATGTGTCTGGCCAAACTCATTCCCGTGGCCACACCTTAGACCTAGTCTTTATATTGGGCCTGAAAACCCCATCTGTGGAAATCAGGGACATGTTTCTATCTGATCACCTATGCATTGTTTTTAACTGTGAATTAGAGGCTGCTAGTACTGTCTTATCCCACTCTAAGTACACACGTGTCCTTAATGAGCATAGTGCCATAAAATTCTGTACACTGTTCAATCCTCTTGGCAGTGTGTTTCCCAATCCCTCCAACACCAAAATAATCAACTAAATTGATTATTTTAACTATCTGTGTTCTTCAACCTTAGATCTCATAGCTCCTCTGAAAAATAGACCAAACTCAAAGACTAGAAAATAGCCATGGTTAAATGACAGTATTCGAAGCTGTAAAAAGAAATGCAGAAGAGCAGAACGCAGATGGAAGAAATCAGGTCTCCAGGTCCACTTTGTGGCCATGAAAGAGTTATTAAGCCTTCATAATAGGATGGTGAAGGATGCAAGAACATGTCATTTCTCTGCACTTATTTCTGCCCATCAGCACAAACCCAGATTCCTATTTAACACTGTGGATCAGTTAGTTAACCCTGCCTCTCCTTGTGCCCCCACTGAGTGTGATGCTGATTGTGAAAAGTTTCTTTTGCACTTTGCTGGAAAGGTGGAGTTAATAAGATCTGATATCACTGCCTGTCTGACATAAAAAATTGGATGTGGATAAATTTTCTTCAGCTCAACTCAAATAAAACTGAAATCCTTGTTATTGGGCCCCAACACATCACTAAACAAATACTGCCATCTACTGGTAACCTGTCACAACATATCAAGCCTCTTGCAAGAAATCTTGGTGTCCTGTTTGATAGCAATTTATGTTTTGAGCAACATATCACTAAGCTTGTTCAATCATGTTTTTATCACCTCAGAAACATTGCAAAAATACGATCTATTTTAAATCTTAGTGATGCAGAAACTGTTGTACATGCTTTTATCTCCTTATGCCTTGATTATTGTAACAGATTGTTAATCTTAATCAAAAAACTTTGACATGACTGCAGACTGTATGAAACTCAGCTGCTAGGCTGATAACCAGGACCAAGAAGTACAACCACATAACGCCTGTTTTAGCCTCTTTACACTGGCTCCCTGTTGGTTTTAGGATTGATTTTAAGATCTTGTTGATTACTTTTAAGGCTCTTCATGGCCTGGCCCCAGATTATATTTTAGACCTTGTAATCCCTTATGAACCTTCACGTAATTTGAGATCTTCGGGCAGGGGTCTCCTGTCTGTTCCTGAGTCCAGGATGAAAACTAAGGGGGACAGAGCTTTGCTATCAGGGCACCGAGGCTCTGGAACAACTTGCCCGAAGAAATTAGGTTGTCTGAGTCAGTGTCTTCGTTTAAGTCTCGTCTCAAAACACATTTTTATCTGAAAGCATATCCTGACTTTACCTGAACTGGCTGTTTATTTTACTGTTTATTTTATTGCTTTTGTGTATTTTATTTCTTTATATCTCGTCATTCACTGTGATATTTTATTCCTCTTGTTGTGAAGCACTTTGTACTTTGTTTTGATAAGTGCTCTATAAATAAAGTTTTATTATTATATTATAAATGAGGCCCCCAGGGCCCTCTGGTGCCAACACTCTGGCAGAAGCTCCATCTTGATTTTGCAGAGTAACTGTATCAACAGCCTCAGCTGTTATTTTTTTCCCCACCAGCTTTCCGCCAGCACTCCCTCTGATTGGCTAGTACTCGTTGCTTAAGTTGGTTAGGGTGTGGTTAGGGTTAGTCAATCAGAGGCAGAGTATGGGCGGGACTTGGCGGAAAGCTGGTGGGTAAAAAATAATGCGCCTCAGAGGCAGGGACACGTGGAGCAGGCTCAGGGGCCATACTGGATGAGTGAACATATCCACATCCAATGGGTGAGCGTTGCTGAGAACTAGGGAGAACACTGAATAATTTCCCTGCTTGCAAACAGGTTGGCCACTGGCTAACCAAATACACTGCCATAAGTCTGTCAGGGAGAGAGTCCACTCATTGGGAGACTTGGGAATGTGCCAGGCTCTCAGGGAACAAAAAAATGACTGTTAGCCTGCCTGCGGAAGCTGGGAAACCTTGCGCCCCCCTGCCTGTTCAGGTAGGCCACCACAGTGATGTCATCCAACCTCAGCATGATGGGTTTGTTGGTAGGTTGCTCAGTCTCTCCCTTTGTTTGCTGCAGCATGTTGGTCTGCATGTGATATTACCTATCTTCTCCAGTTGACTATGCACCAGATGCATTATTTGAGTAAGTTGAGTAAGATATGTGTAATAGGTATTGCTGTTTCTTCTTCAATGTGAATGAGTGCTTTGATTTGGTTAAGATTTATTAGAGTACCTTTTTTTTTTTTTTTTAACTGATTACGGTTTTCATTTGCCTTTTAGCCGTTAAATCATCTGTCTCAAAATCCTTTGAAAGGACAAACTGTTAAAAAGCTCTCATCTCTGGTTTTCATGCTTTAACTGTTGTGCCAATGCAGAGGCTGATGTGCCAATGCAGAGGCTCTTTAAATAACCACCGGGCGCCCTAACATCAGTAAAAACAGAGACATGACCATCTCCTCCTTCTCCTCTGTGACCCTAGTAGCTATCTCCACTCGCTGTAGCTGGTGCAATAGAGCCGCTATGCGTTCATCTGACAGACCTGCATTCAGTGCATGAAACCAGGCAGAGCACAAGACTGAATTCACTGGCTTAGCTGGAAAGTGCTCTCAGTGATGATCACAATGAGGCCCAGACATGTGACATCAAATCACCAGAGATGTGTGGGCTTTAGCTTCATACAAGTTATCTCTTTTTCCAGCTCTTGAAGCTTAATACTTAGTTTTCACTCATTAATAAAAGGCCAGCTTTTTGAGTACATATGTTCAGATTATTTTACATGTGTACAAATCTAATGCACATTAAGAGATTAGTGTACATATTCACAAATTTGTTGTATGCATTTAGAGATTCTTGTACATATTCACAAATCTGGGTACACACATACAGACTGAGATACAGTTTCACAACTCTACACACATATTTGCAAATAATATTGCTACAATAATACCCCTATAGCTTATTAGAGCAACACAAGCTGTTTCACAGTTTGCTCAGCTGGAGCAACATCCAACCAGCACTCAGACACATAATCTGCCTCTCTATCCACAGCTAGTCTCCAGGAAAGGTCTGAGCCGGTCTCTGTTCACTGCGACCAAGAAGTGGTTTGGTGGAGGGAAAGTTCCAGAGAAGAGCATCAGTGAACCAAAGAGCACGTGTGGCCTTCTGTAAGCTCCCCGGCACCACACCCTCATCACACTTGATATGAGACTTCAACAGGGCTCCCATGCATTTATACACTAACACCATGCTACACCATAAACACCATATACATTGCTGGTTTGATCTTTCACATCTATGATGTCAGATATCCCCCAGAAGCCCCAGAGCTGCAGATCAGGAAGATGGCTGACCTGTGCTTCCTGGTTCAGCACTACGAGCTGGCCTACAGCTGTTACCACACTGCCAAGAAAGACTTCCTGTCAGACCAGGCCATGCTGTATGCTGCAGGGGCACTGGTGAGAACACAAACACACACACACACACATACACCTATCTGTCCTTATGAGGACCATGTTAATGGCATTAATTCCTCAACCCACATCTTAAAGCTGTATTAAGAAGCCTGGTCTCAAGCAGGCCTCTCTAACAGGAAGTTTGACTGAAATGCACACAGATTGTTTTTGCTGTGTGTAAAGCTTTTAATCTTCAGTTTTTGTTGTGTGCCAGAGAGGAGGGACTCTGGTACTTTTTGCACCCTAAGAGTTCAGTCATACCAGTGTGCAAACAGTAAAATTTCAGTAAAATCAGTTTGTAAGCTATCATACTAGCTGTGTCAAAAGCATTAAATGTAATAGAACCCTGCTCTGCTGAAGTATAAACTGTAGAACCCGACCGATTTATCTAGATATTGGTCTATCGCACTTATATTGATATCATATCAGTATGGGCTGTATCCATGCACCGATATGAAAACTTTTTTTCCGGTGTATATAATGCAGAAAAAAATGCTTGTGGTAATATATTGGTGTCACTTCGAAGTTTATCCAGCAGAGTACAGTGCAACTAACAACACTGTGGCAAGCAGTGCAGAAAGAGAGAGAAGAAGGTCTGTGTTCATTTCTAGAATTGGTTGACAATGCATATGTTAAATTATTTAACATGTTAAAGAATATTTAAGTTATTTGTTTAAGAAAGCAGCCTTCTGAGTACCTTTTGCATAGTTATATCGGTGCAAATCGGTGCGCAATCCACATAGAAAAGGTCTATTTTCCAGCTCAAACATTCACTATATTGGCTGCCATTTCGGTAATCGGTGAAAATCGGTAAAATCGGTATCAGCCTCAAAAATTCCATATCAATCGGGCTCTAATAAACTGCTCCACAAACGTGATGCAGCATGGTCAGCAGTCTGTCGTCAGACAGAAGTGGAGTGGATGGTACAATACATTCGTTGAACTGACTTTAAGTTGTATTGTGGTTTGTGACAGAGAGCGCAGTAGTCACCATGTCACCATGCTTCCAGCACCACTTGTTTTGCAAGGATGCACCAAAGAATTTGGCTGTGCCTCTTTCAGGTTTGAATATGCACTTCTGTATCTCCTGGTAATCACCTGCAGCACAACAGCAGCAGCTGCAGTTCTCCGTCAGTATCTACATTTGATCTGTTCAGTACTGCTGTGTACTTAAAGGCATTTTAACTGCACTCTCAATGTATTCAATGTTTTCCTTTTGTTTTAAGTGAGAATTTGTAACTTTGGCTGAACAGCGGCCAAAGTTGTGGCCGTAGTGTAACAGTAGCACCATAGGAACGAGTCATAAAGTCAGTGAACTGACTCAGTCATTTTAGTTTCACAGTAATATCAAACATTATACAACATAAACCACCATAAGCTACTGTTCATACCAGACCAAATAAGGCTGTAACAGCAAATCCCTTGAGTGGATTCAACTGAGCAATGGTGTGTTTTATTGCTTATCAATTCAATGGTTCACTTGTAAGAAGATGAATGTGTTCTTTCTTCTTTCAAAAGTCACATAATCTCACTTTAGCTCCTGCATGTTAAATCATAATCATGGTGTTTATTTTCCTCAATCCCTCTATTCTTTCTGCCTTCCTTTCTTGATTACTCCATCTGTCCATCCATTCAACCTGCCACCTTCTATAGGAAATGGCTGCAGTGTCAGCCTTTCTGCAGGCTGGAGCTCCCAGACCATATCCAGCACACTACATGGACACCGCAATACAGACGTACAAAGATGTCTGCAAGTATGACCTAATTGCATAATTTTTTCCTCTGTACTGTTTAAAGTCAGTTTTTGGGTAACAGACTATTGTGCTATTGCAATATCACTTACAGGCTAACCAAAGTGAATCTTTATTTGTGCAGCCTAATGAAAGTTTCAGGTGCTTAATATGTCTATTTTCATGATTTTTGAGTGTAAGGTCATTTTATTTCCTGAGTGGTTATCCAGGAATACATTTGAAGCTTGTTGTGTTGCCTTTGACAGCAGGGTTTTTCCTGGCTCACAAAGGAAGTTTGGTGGTATCCAGAGTGTGTGTTCATTGCTCAGAGTGTGCCCAGTGAGCCTATGCCCTCTCACTTTTCAAACTCTTTGGTTGTCAAATACATCTACTGTTATTCTCAGGGGTGTGGGTTCATAAATCCGATCTGATTATAAAACAATCGAACAGTATTGAAAAAATTAATTAAAGAAAATAAAATATATGCTTTTTCCAGATTGTATCTGATCAGGTGCTCCCTTGCAAGACCACTTCCAAACCTGGTTCAGAGGTGGCCACTAGTGTCCTTAAGGCTCTATCTGATATTTCAATCACATTAGTCATTCATGAACTACACTTTGTACTGTATGGCCCCTCACATGAGACCAGTTTACCTTGAGGGACCCTTGCTCCAAATGCTTGTGAAGCTTACAAACCCCTCTTCACCATGATTTTTTATTTTGAGGACACAACATTGTAACACGTATGACAAAATTTGGATATACACAGCTATTGCGGAAATTAGGACACAACTGAGGTGTCTTAAAGTTTTGGCTTTTTTTTTTTTTAGTTTTTATACAGTTTGCAGAAGAGATGATACATAACAAGGGGTCATTTTTAGCAGAAATGTCTGCAAGACTTTAACACAGATGCATGTCATTGTTTCCTAAGAATGACATAAGAAATAATAAACAAAAAACAACAATATCAAATAAAAAAATATATTTATCATTATATCACTCTATATAAAGATAATTATATTAAATGAATGAATTAAATTAGAATGGGTTCAGAGGCAAAACACAAGTTGACAAGTTATAAACTCATTATTTGACAACTGTGTCCATCAGGCTAATACAGAGTAATAATTAAAACAGAATATTCCTCTTTAGTTTCGTTTATCTTTTCAGTAATTCCTTTTGTGTCTCTGGCAATTGTCAGTGTCTGTGACTTTGATCCAGCGTGTTAACATTTTTTCTCTTGACTTCCCTCTACAGGAACATGGTGCTGGCTGAGCGCTGTGCTTTACTCAGTACTGAGATACTCAAGAGTCAGGGCAAATACTCAGAGGCTGCAACTCTCCTCATTAAGATGACTAGCGAGGTGAGAAAAACCAACATCATTTTCAGTCCTGTTGTACGTCTGGAAATGCAGCAGGTGCACTGAACACTTATCTCCACTTTCACGAAAATAGGGACGCATGTACACCATACTCATAGGTCTCATATACACAGGTAAGACTGTGATATATTGTTTACTTGAGTGACAAATTTACTAATTTCCATCATTTCGTAGTGATGTCCAAATGAGAACTTTTATACAGTGGACACAAATTATCCCATAATGTAATGTACAAAGTTACGTAAAATCGATTGTCACCATCCAAGAGATAAATACCATCACACACTGCAAGACAGAAAAAAGGTAAATGCAACTTCCACATGAGAGTAATGACCTGAGTACTGTGGAAACTGCTGTTTTCACCAGTTTACAGTTATGATTCTAGAGGCCTGAGTAACTCCCTAAACTATTTTATATTTTATTCTCTCGCTCTCTCTCTCGCTTTCTCTCGCTCTCTCTCTCTCTCTCTCTCTCAAAACCTCTTTCTCTGTCTCTCTCTCTCAAAACCTCTCTCTCTCTCTCTCTCTCTCTCTCTCTCTCTCATTTGTTGGGTCTCTGTAAATAATATTAGAAAGAGTACGGTCTAGACCTGCTCTATAGGAAAAGTGCAATGAGCTTCTGTTATGAATTAGCGCTATATAAATAAAATTGAATTGAATGTCGATGGATGGATGGATTCATTCATAGAAGCAGAATTATCAAGTACAATTGCAGTGGATTAATTCTGCTTGGACCTTTATTTTACTTTTTTGTCCAGGACTCTGACCTGCGCAGTGCTCTGCTGTTGGAACAGGCCGCCCACTGTTTTATTAATATGCGTAACCCTATGGTGCGCAAGTTTGCCTTCCATATGATCTTGGCTGGTCATCGTTTCAGCAAAGCAGGACAGGTGAGCCATTCAACCATCACTGATCTATGTGGTCTAACAGACCATTCTTACTTACCATACTCACCATGCTTTATTTATAGTTTGTATGTACAGTGGTGTGCAAAAGTATTTGGCCCTTCCTGATTTCTTATTGTTTTGCATGTTTGTCACACTTAAATGTTTCAGATCATCAAATAAATTTAAATATTAGTCAAAGATAACACAAGTAAACACAAAATGCAGTTTTTAAATGAAGGTTGTTATTATTAAGGGAAAACAAAATCCAAACCTACATGGCCCTGTGTGAAAAAGTGATTGCCCCCCTAAACCTAATAACTGGTTGGGCTACCCTTAGCAGCAACAACTGCAATCAAGCGTTTGCGATAACTTGCCATGAGTCTTTTACAGTGCTGTGGAGGAATTTTGGCCCACTCATCTTTGCAGAATTGTTGTAATTCAGCCACATTGGAGGGTTTTCGAGCATGAACTGCCTTTTTAAGGTCATGCCACAGCATCTCAATAGGATTCAGGTCAGGTGTTATCTTTGACTAATATTTAAATTTGTTTGATGATCTGAAACATTCAAGTGTGACAAACATGCAAAACAATAAGAAATCAGGAAGGGGGCAAACACTTTTTGCACACCACTGTAATATGGGAAGGTATTTTGATTATTGATTACAAGTATTATTGTACTGTGTGGTTGTTGACAAAAGTAACCTTATATCACTTACCTGTTTTAGATGAGAATCAGAGATGCCCCTATGAGAAATATGGTTCACCCTACACTGAGTCTGCTGTAGATTGAAGCACTTATTTAGCCAGTTGCCCTTTGTCAGATCAAGAGAAGGATGTCAGTGTACCTATGTGCATGTGATGTTATATTTCTAGTTATGTTTCTATGAGTTGAGTTTTCCTTAGTTAAGTCTAAGTTTAGTTGTTTTTTTCTTCTTTTTCACTTTTTGTGTTACATGTGTATCATGGTGACACTTGTAAATAAATCACTTTTTTTTGGACTTTGACAAAGTTTCTGGAGTCTGCCTCCTACCACCTTCTACGTAACTCTGGTCATGCTTCCCCACACTGATTGATTTACTGTTAGTGTTAGAGAAGATGCAATATGTGAGAGGAATCCTGGGGTTTTGAAAGCACAACAAGATAGACACTAAGGGTTTTAGCTAGATGGTCATAAATACAGTATATGGAGTGAGTTGTGGGTTCAGTGATCCATTATAAAACCTGACTAATGGCCTAACAAATGGGGACTCTTGCCCTCACACTTCTCATGTACTCCTCTTCCTCCTCATTTTCTGCTCCTCGTTGGTTGCCTTATGTACCTCACAACGTCTTCTTTCTCCTGCCCCTTGCCCTCCCTACTGTTTCTGCATGTAGAGGAGGCATGCACTGCGCTGTTACTGCCAAGCCATGCAGGTGTACAAGGAGAGGGGCTGGACTTTGGCAGAGGATCATATCAACTTCACAATCGGTCGTCAGTCCTTCACACTCCGCCAACCAGAGAATGCTATAATAGCCTTCAAACAGATCCTGACCAATGACAGCAGGCAGACAGCCACACAGCAGGGCGCCTTTCTCAGAGAGTATCTCTATGTCTACAAGGTAACTACAGTTTGTAACCATGTCTGTATGCTAAAATAGCTGATTTTACAGGATAGAAACTGCTTTGTGTTTGTTCCATTCTCAAATCTCTTCCACTCAACATTTACATGCGTCCACCAGCTCAGATTAAAGGCACAGTTCACCCCAAAATCAAAAATACATATTTTTTCCTCTTACCTATATTGCTATTTATCCATCTAGATTGTTATGGTATGAGGTGCCAAGTTTTGGAGATATCGACCGTAGAGATTTCTGCATTTTTTGAATATAATAGGACTATATGGCACTTGTGGTGCTCAAAAAAATACATTTGAAAAACTCAACAGCAATGTCTCTTTTCAGAAATCATGACCTGGTTACTCAAGGTTATCCACAGATTTGTTGGGAGCAGTTTCAAATAATGTGGAGTGTATCAGTGGATTTACTATGGGAAGCATGGGCAAGTGTCCCTCACGCTCACAATAGTCATTAGTTAAAGCAAAATATGTTTTAAAGTCCATCAGTGATGCAGCCTGTGAAATAACAAAATACAGCTTTCTTGCTTGCTTTATAAACTCAATGCTGTTTTCTCTCTCTATAACATGTCTTAAATTTAATTTATAAAAGTCTTAAATGTTTTCTCTTGCCTGCTGTAGGCAGTAATGTTAGTTATAAAATGTTTTTGTATCAGATAGTGGGGCTCCACAGATTTGTTGGGAGCAGTTTCATGTAGGAACTATTTTCTTTCTACTGATAGGTCCTACATGAAACTGCTCACAACTGTGGATTATCTTGAGTAATCAGGTCACAATTTCGAGAAAGAGACATTGCTGTTGAGTTTTTCAAATGTATTTTTTTGGCATGACAAGCCGAGTGCCATATAGTCCCATTATATTAAAAAAATGCATCTCCAAAACTCTGCAACTCACACCAAAACAATCTAGATGGATGAATAGCACTACAGGTAAGAGGAAAAATATGTATTTTTCATTTTGGGGTGAACGGTCCCTTTTAAGAAAGACAGCAAAATATCTTACCATAATAATTATGCGGACCAGACACAGATTTCCATAACTATCACCAAGTGACTGTGGTCATATACAGTCATTGAGTAAGTGCTTTGAACAACTCAGTGATTGTTTAAGAAGAACAATTAAAAAAAAAAAACACTTTTATTTCAGGTAGAGGCTTTCACTGTTTAATTCAGTCAATGAGTCAAATAAGCTCAGCAATGTGTATATAAAATCCTAGAATATCTCTCTATAATCATATCTCCTTTCACAGTAACATCAGAGCTTGAATTGGAATCAAAAAGGATTGTAAACCAGCAGCCTGCACAGCTTCACACACAGCTATCATGGAAATTAGGACACAACTGAGGTGTCTTAAAGTTTTGGCTTTTTTTTTTAGTTGAGAGTTGATACACAACAAGGGGTCATTTTTAGCAGAAACATCTGCAAGACTTTGTCACAGATGCATGTCATTGTTTCCTAAGAATGACATAAGAAAATAATAAACAAAAAACAACAATATCAAATTAAAACATATATTTATCATTATATCACTCTATATAAAGATAATTATGTTAAATGAATGAATTAAATTAGAATAGATTAAGAGGCAAAACACAAGCTGACACACAAATAGCCAACTTGTGTGTGTGTGTTTTTCAGAGTGTGACAGGGGTTAATGAAGTCAGCCTCCCCCAGCTGCCTCTGCCCTGCATCCACAGCTCAGCCACAAGGGTCTACTTCGGACATGAACGCTGCCTTGCTGAAGGTAACACACTGATTAGTAATTTGTGATCTTTTCCAAGTTTGACTTAAAGAGTGAGGATTAGTCCTCATCACCCTTGGCCATTTGCTTTTGGTCCATGCTCAGGGTTTTTCATGCATCACACACACAGACACACCACTTACAGTAACAGCTGTAAGGGCTTATTTTAAGCCCCTTTCAGACATGCACCCTTTTCAGTTAATTTGATGGCAATTCGCTCTCTAATAATGTTAAAAGATCAAATGATGTGGAGTGTATCAGTGGATTTACTATGGGAAGTAGGGGCAAGTGTCCCTCGCACTCACAATAGTCATTAGTTAAAGCTTCAGTGCAAACTATGTTTTAAAGTTCATCAGCAATGCAGCCTGTGAAAGAACAAAAGCTTTCTTGCTTGCTTTATAAACTCAATGCTGTTTTCTCTCTCTCTAATATGTCTTAAATTTAACTGACAAAAGTCTTAAATATTTTCTCTTGCATGACGTAGGCAATAATGTTTGTTATAAAATGTTTTAGTATAAGATAATGAGGCTGTCAAGAGATGTTATACGTCTATGAACTTAAAGTTAGATTGTTTTTTGTGGCATTGTGGAGAACTGTCACTACAGTTACACTACTGCTAGCTACAGCAGCTTGGAGACAGTAGCTCACTGGAGCAGATTTTAGCAAAGACTTAAATTAACTTAATGTCTGACCAAGATAACCTTATATACAGTATGAAAAGCAATATATTAACTACTGAGGTGCCTTTGAGCAAAGGTTTACTCTACCTTGGGGCTTCGAGGTGTGAATGTGTAAGTGTGACAGAGAAAAGACTATTTATTATTATTATTATTATTATTATTATTATTATTATATTAAACAACTAATCCGAATTTTTTTTAATCTGATGTGTGTAGGGGAAAAGCAGGCAGCCACTCATGTGTCACTGGACCAAGAGTATGACCAGGATTTGGCAGCCATGTGGTGCCACCTAGAGGAGCAGCTTGTGGCTGCTGCCAATCGTGGGGCCCTCCCAGTAAACTTCCAGCCCACCCAGTCCTGCCTGAACAGTCAGACAGACAACCTGCGCCACCCACTGGCTGTGGTAGAGGGTAAGAGGTCCTCAGCAGACACAGTTGTTGGGATTTACAATGGTTTAAGGGGCACCAAATTGTGTATGTGCAATCAATTAAATTTGGCTATTAATATTATCAAAGATAATCATAAATAATAACTTCAATTAATAAAGTCCTCAGGGCACCACCCTTAAACAAGGGAAAATTATAATGCTAATTAATTGATTCAGTCTCATAAAATACACTAAACTATGAATTTGGAATTCTGATTAATAATTAAATTAATAACTACCACCAAAATTATCATTAACAGCTAGTAGGTTGAAAGATTTGGAGTTCTACACAGAAAAGGTTGGCAAATTATTCACTCTTGTGCAACATTAAAGAAACCAGCATAATTATACACAAGCATTAATTAAAAGAGAATAAAGCAAAAACACACAATATGAAGTCTAACTCAAAATGCACTAAACTAAAGAACAAAAGTGTGTGTGTGATCCAAAATGGCTGCTTGGATACAAAATGCCGGCGAAGCCGAGGCCGCATGTTGTCAGACAAAGAAAGTTCATTCAAAATGGCACCTGAGGCCATGTATGTTAAAGAGTGTGGCTCTGTTACAGGACCAAATTGAAGTGTACATGTGAAGTGTGGGGGATAAATGGTGCCAGGTTAGAAAAGAAGATAGTTGCATGCAATCTGTGGAGTGCCAGTGGTCCCAACATTCCCCCTTTTAGTCTCAGGATTGTACTCGATGTGTGATCCTGAAAGCACAATTTTCCATGTGTAGTCCATAGTTGGAAAGAGTTAATTTGTCAGTTCATAGAGGTTTGTAACATATGTGCAGTTCATTGGGTCAACACTATCTATCTTGGCTAAGCAAAACAATCAGCAAGTTACAAAAATAAAATCCAGATAAACATGACAAATAGCATCGTATAAAATACATAACCCATGTTTCTCAGTTACTCTTGGGGTTAGTGAGAACAGGAAGGTTAGTTATGTAAATTAGTTAAAGTTCCAGTATGTAACATTTAGGAGGAGCTATTGGCAGAAATTGAATATAATATTTATAAGTATGTTTTCATTAGTGTATAATCACCTGAAAATAAGAATAGTTACCACCATTGTTTCTCCTACATGCTTGGAACGGGAGGGTGAGACGAGCGGTATTCAAATGGTTTCAAACTGCAATTTCACCAGTAGATGCCACTAAATCCTACACACTGCTCCTTTAAGGTGAGATGCAGAGAGAGTGGTACTTAAAATGAATAGGACAGGTTTATGACTAGCTGTGTGTCATAATGGGGTGTGTCCTAAGATAGTGTTTTAAATTAGTGGTCTTACTGTCAAAGTATGTATGTTGTATTCCTCTTCTATGTGTACTTGCAAAATTGGACAGTGACGTCTGAGTCCAATTAGAATTTAGGCTTTTCTCAGCCAATGGCATGTCTGGCTATTACAGAGTTCAGAAATATGGAGTTTGCTGCTGTTGCTAACAAAACCAAGTTTGCCTATGTAACTACAAGAAGAGTAAGGTATGCTGAGCTAGCATCTATCTTACTGTCAGTACAGGGATAGACTGTGTTCTTAGCTAATACTGTGAAAAGATAACTCTTGTGTGGAGCACTTGTGCCTTAAGTTTCTCTTAACTTAGGGCTGTAATGCTCCTGGTAGCCAGAGGCAGAGAAGCATTCAGATGCGCTGTCACTGTCTGATGGATTATGACCATGTTCTGAACTGTGGTCAGAGATGCTGTGGTCATCATCTGAACAGTCTGTTGGCTGGTCATACTGCTGGGCCAGAATTTCTGAGTATGGCTTTCTATAGCTTCTACTGTGTGAGCGCCCTTTCCTAGTTGGTGGACAGGGCGGTTATGCTCACTGTCCCTATGCTGCCTTTTGTCACCTCCCTTCGAGTTGTTGTGAGGGAAATGTTTTGAGTCACTGGGTCTGTGTGGCGCTACAGTGTTTGAGCTGACAGGCTCAGTGGTTTACCCTGCTGCTTTGGAAGTGACAAGTTTCCCAAGCCATCTGTGTCATCTTCCTCATCTCCTGCATTGAGGGATTACCTTGATGCGTCATAAGTACAACTTGTGTGCGTACACATGGATGAAAGCTGAGCAAGAACAAAGACTTGAAGGTGGAGCTTTCTTCTAAGCCTGTTGCATTCTTGCCCTGAAAGTACGCATGCCTCAAACGTTTCTAATAATCTCTGGGATGTTCACGACGAGAATGTTTAATTTGGAGGGCTGTTACCATTGAGGCGATCTTGTCAGCAGTAGAAGAGAATTCTTCTGTTAGTCCATGACAGAGCTCTTGGTAGTCATTTCTGACACTGAGAGGTTGTGACTGGATAAACTTATGGACAGCTTTAGAGCTGGTCTTCCACACAAGTTTAATTTTCTCCCTTTGGGTTGCATGGGCCAAGTAAGTTAGATGGTGATCTAATTCCCTAAAGTAATCATCTGTGTTGATCACAGTTGTCTGGATCAAAATGTTCAATGTCCTTAGCTATAAACTCAAGCACTTCAAGGCGGGGACACTGTGAGGTCATTTCTGGTGAAGGTGAGACTAAGCTAGCATTATTGTATATGTGTGGATCATGTGCTACACTTCTCTCTGGTTGAGAGGCAGGGGCTGAATAGCTCTGAAATGTTCTAGTCCCCCTTTTGGAGGGATGAGCACTGATGAATGTGTTGTGCATCAGTGGCTGAAAAGAACATGATGGGGCATAAGATCTCATGGAGGATAAACTACATCTCTCCTCACTGTCAGTCTCAGAGAGATGGGAAGTCCGGTAGCTGTTACCTCTGTCTCTGAGTGGAGGTTAAGGAAATGACTTTATTCCCAAGGACTCAGGGTTGGTCGGGGACTGTTCCCATCTGCTGAGTGGAGAGGGAGTTAACCTTTCACTAAGGGAGAAGTGTGAATAGGAGTAACCTGAATCACATTGGCTGAACGTCTGTGATGGGGAAAGACGTTCTGATCTAATCTCTAATCTGAAAAGTGATCTGACTCTGCTGACTGCAGGTCTTCTAAGTAGCGCATGGCTTACTTATTAGCTCATGAAGGAGACAAGCATTTTGTGCTTTAAGGGACTATATCTCCATTTCTAGGGATGCTTTGCTCTGAAAGGTAAGGCTGGTTTGCCAGTGGAAGTTAAGAAGCAAACATGTCAACAATGGGCCTTTGGATGAAGTCTGTGCATCACACCTGTCACTTAGTAGTGGCAGCACACTGGCCAAACCTAACAATGTGGCCTACACTATGGGGAGTAGCTTTCTGTGGAAGAGAGGTAGCTACGGCACTGTCTAGTGGGCATCAAATTGTAGCCACTAAAGGCAAAGCAGGTTTACAAAAGTAGGTTTGCTTTTCAAAATTTTGACATGCACAAACTAAGATGCAGGACATTAACAGTCACGATGATCTTTTAAAGTTTACTCAGGCTGGAACACATGGACGTAACAGCTAGGTACACAACTACACAGGGCTGGTAGCATGCTGTGGCTCTATCTCAGGCTCTGTTCTTGCTCAGGCTGAAATGCACGGCAGTAACAGCCAGGTACAAACTCTCTATGTTTCACAGGGCCGGTGGCACGCTGTGTCTTAGTAAAAGAAGGAGCACTTAAATTAACAACTAACAAGTTGACTAAATTTCATTGAATTCGCTGTATTCAAATGCTGAACAGAAAAATTCTTACAATTCCTACAGAGTAGATTCAATGGCTAGCAGTAATAACAACTCTTACTGTCTTAATGGTAGTCAATGGTATCAATAACCAAAATCTCTAGCTAAATTTGAGGGATAAATAAATTCAAACCACAATGCACTTGTTTGTAAATATAGCTGGATGTCTACTACTGTGGCAGACTAGTGGTGGTGAATGTAAAGACATTTGCTTGTCTACAAATTTTAGAGTGTAATCAAAATTATATTAATATTATTAATTATATATTAATATTACACAATTCTGAATAATTGCCAACAGTACCATGCCTTACATGCAGCCATTTTATGGGATTTACAATGGTTAAAGGGGCACTAAATTGTGTAGGTGCAATCAATTAAATTTGGCTCAAAATTATCAAAGATAATCATTAATAATAAATCTAATTAAAAAAAATTCTTGAGCGGCACCACCCTTAAACAAGGGGAAATGATAGCTAATTAATTTATTCAGTCTCATAAAATACACTAAACTATCAATTTAGAATTCTGATTAATAATTAAATTAATAACTACCACCAAAATTACCATTAACTGCTAGTAGGTTGAAGGATTTGGAGTTCTACATAGAAGAGGTTAGCAAATTATTCACTCTTGTGTAACATTAAAGAAACCAGCATAATTATACACAAGCATTTATTAAAAGAGAATAAAGCAAAAACACACAATATGAAGTCTAACTCTAAATGCACTAAATTAATGAACAAAAGTGTTTTTGTGTGTGATCCAAAATAGCTGCTTGGATACAAAATGCTGGCAAGGCTGCATGTCATCAGACAAAGACATTGAATTCATAATGGTGCCTGAGGCCATGTATGTTCTAGAGTGTGGCTCTGTTACAGGACCAAATTGAAGTGTACGTGTGAACTGAATAGGAAAGACAGAGCAAGGCTAGAAAAGAGGATAGTTAGTTGCATGCAAGACCCTTTGTCTGTGTGAAACATCACTAACATCAACTTAGTATGTGGCTAACAAAATAACAGTGAGAACACATCACAACAATAAAACTCAATGAACCAAATCAATATATATGCATCCACAAAAGTAACACAGTCCTGTGCTTAACCGTGTACTCTACTATGCTATGTTATGCCGTTATTTGCTCAGTGGTTACATTACCAGTCCGTAAAGGAAGAAGTTGCTTAGCATGCTGCATTGTTAGCTGGCAGACTGTGTAGTAGCCGTTGGCGCTAAGCTTTGTTGCAGAAATCTTATGCAGGCCCTTGCAATGCTGCTTCAGATCAGAGACAGAATTCAGTTCTGCTGTGTGTCTGCTGTTAGCAGGCTTTAGAAGAGTTTCTGGAGAAGAGAGAAAGAACAGTGGCTGCTGACCCTTTTATTGACCTGGTGACATCACGGGTCACAGGTCAGACTGACCAATGGTAGCTGGAAGCTGGGTCCATGGAAGTTTACTTAGGTGTAAATACCTGGAGGATTTTGGGAGACTGAGTTTAATAGCTCTACTTTGTTTACAGAACAAAAGAGCATGCAGTCTCCTGTTAAAAGTTCAGTTAAAGTCCGACAAATGAATGAATGAATTCATCTGTGGAGTGCCAATGGTCCCACCACAGTGGAACTTTAAAATGGTACCTAGACTACTTAGTACTAGTCTACACCTAAGTACTAGGTATTTAGGTGTTCTGACATACAGTTTTAATGGATGTTTGCTATAGTATAAAGAATAAGAATATGAGCCATCCCATCACTATCTAATCAAACTAGACTGAATTGTGCCTGCTGAGTGTACAGTCCTCTTTCTGTCTTTGTCTCTGCAGAGCCAATCATAGTGGAGGTGATGTTGAGGAACCCTCTGAAGGTTTCTCTGGCTCTGTCCAACCTCTCACTCCTCTGGAGGTTCACCGCCAATGGTGCGTTTACATTGAAGGAGAAGACAACTGAAGAGTTGGCAGGAGAGGCCATCACCAATGAGGAGACCATGACTCTAGGGGTGGGTGACCTAGGCAAATTTCCTCTTAGAGATTTTGATTTTGATTTATTTTGATGGATGGAACTACTAAAACTACTATTTTCAAAGCCTCTTCAATATCTGTTTACTTTGCAGATGTCGCAGAAAGATGACATTGTCACCACTGAGGTCATCCTGGAGTTTCATATGGGTCCAGAGGAGACCAAAATGGTAAGGTGCTCACTTGAGTCTCTGACAGTAAACTTTGGAGTGTTTGATCATTAGCATCTCAATCAGTTTTATTGGCCTAGTATGTGTACACATACAAGGAATCCGGCTCCAGTTTTTCGTTGCTCTCAGTGTACTTACACAGAAATAGAAATACTGCTAAAAACTGCAGAGACAGTAAAGTGAGTGTGTGATAGAATGAAGAGTGTAGATCAACAAATTGGTTTTTCTGCATTGTGTTATTAAGAGTTGACTTTTTAGCAAGTGGAGTAGGAATCATCAGCCTGAAGAAGTATCAAAGCCCCAGCTACAATTGGCTGGAAGGGCTGGAAACATCTCATCATGTCAAGTAAGCTGGTATGCTGTTCAATAAAACTGTCTGGCCATGTCTGAAAATTTCTGAAAATGTTTGCAGAAAGCCAACTCTAAAACTGGTTACTCTTGTGCATGTAAATGAGTGTGTGTGTTTGTGTGCACCAGATGCTCAAAAACCTATTCACATCTGGAATAAAAATAAATACAGAGCATTAAAATGAAATAAAAAATGAAATAAAAAATTTAAAACTCTTTTAAATCTCCAGCAAATAATTATTGGGACCTTCTGCCTCATTAAGTTACTTAAGGCTGAACAAAAATCTAGTTATGTTGCTGCATAACTACCTAGCAACAGCGGCGTGTGCAGATGTGGCGGCCAGTAGCTCCCTCAAACTTTGCTACATTTTTGTTTTAATCTGTATTTTTTTCATCTGAATTGCTGAAGCAAGTATTACCTATGGTAGCACGTACTACTTACTACTACAGTGGTGTGCAAAAGTGTTTGCCACCTTCCTGATTTCTTATTTTTTTCATGTTTGTCACACTTAAATGTTTCAGATCATCAAACAAATTTAAATATTAGTCAAAGATAACACAAGTAAACACAAAATGCAGTTTTTAAATGAAGGTTGTTATTATTAAGGGAAAACAAAATCCAAACCTACATGGCCCTGTGTGAAAAAGTGATTGCCCCCCTAAACCTAATAACTGGTTGGGCTACCCTTAGCAGCAACAACTGCAATCAAGCGTTTGCGATAACTTGCCATGAGTCTTTTACAGTGCTGTGGAGGAATTTTGGCCCACTCATCTTTGCAGAATTGTTGTAATTCAGCCACATTGGAGGGTTTTCGAGCATGAACTGCCTTTTTAAGGTCATGCCACAGCATCTCAATAGGATTCAGATCAGGACATTGACTAGGCCACTCCAAAGTCTGTCAGCCTCACTAGAATGCTGTATCAAATTCACAACTGAATCCATATAAGGTTCGGCTATTATGCAACAGATGTTGAATAAACATTCGCAAACAGTTTGCTCAACTTATCTCCACTAGACCACTCCAAAGTCTTCATTTTGTTCTTCTTCAGCTATTCAGAGACCCCACAACAACATCCAAAGAACTGCAGGCCTCACTTGCCTCAGTTAAGGTCAGTGTTCATGACTCCACCATAAGAAAGAGACTGCGCACAAATGGCCTGCATGGCAGAGTTCCAAGACGAAAACCACTGCTGAGCAAAAAGAACATTAAGGCTCGTCTCATTTTTGCTAGAAAACATCTTGATGATCCCCAAGACTTTTGGGACAAAAGTTGAACTTTTTGGAAGGTGTGCATCCCATTACATCTGGCGTAAAAGTAACACCGCATTTCAGAAAAAGAACATCATACCAACAGTAAAATATGGTGGTGGTAGTGTGATGGTCTGGGGCTGTTTTGCTGCTTCAGGACATGGAAGACTTGCTGTGATAAATGGAACCATGAATTCTGCTGTCTACCAAAAACTCCTGAAGGAGAATGTCCGGCCATCTGTTCGTGACCTCAAGCTGAAGCGAATTTGGGTTCTGCAGCAGGACAATAATCCAAAACAGACCAGCAAGTCCACCTCTGAATGGCTGAAGAAGAACAAAATGAAGACTTTGGAGTGGCCTAGTCAAAGTCCTGACCTGAATCCTATTGAGATGCTGTGGCATGACATTAAAAAGGCAGTTCATGCATGTAGTTTGGCCAAACTACATGACATCTTGGACAGTGTCTCCCACCCGCTCCATGACGTGCTGGTCAAGCAAAGGAGTACCTTCAGCGGAAGACTCATCCCACCAAAAAGCACCACAGAGCGCCACAGGAAGTCATTCCTGCCTGTGGCCATCAAACTATTTAACTCCTCCCTCTAAGGGTTAGTCTGTTTGACCCTAGGTCACTAAACTGGACATTGAGCATTACATCTCCGCCATAATTAATAATAATTGTGCAATATTCTGTGTAATACTTCCGTGCAATATTAGTTTTCCCCTTGTTAGTTTTTTTTCTTATTTATTGCTACTGAAACTACATACCTCAATTACTCTTCGACAGTACATGCACCTCAGCTTATTAATATTATTTATTACATAAGGAGTTACATTGTATTTAGACTGTACTTTCATCACCAACCAGTAAACCCACTTGGTACTTGACACTTAGTTTATCTTACACTTATACCGACAGGATACTTAACTTATTTCTGACCTGTTTTATAGTGTTTATTTTTTTCTAGTACTTTCTCCTGTGTGCACTGACGTAAAGACGAGCTACTGTAACAAAGAGTTTCCCTACGGGGATCAATAAAGTATTTCTGATTCTGATTCTGAAAACCCTCCAATGTGGCTGAATTACAAAAAAAATAGACTAGAAATACACTCATCAACATCGGAAAGGGTAGCGCAGGGATTGTATTAAGTGCAGCTGACCTTGAGACGATCACTGCCCATAACATTGTAGGATCCAACCAGACCAGCTGGACCAAACATCACCGAAAGTGGTGTGATCGAACCAGGAGGAAAGAGAGAGGAAAGGTCGTAAGACGAGAGGAGGCGGCCTCTGTGTTTACATCAATGTTGCTAGGTGCTCAAATGCAGTTAAGGTGGATGGACATTGTTTCCCCGATGTAAATGTACTGTACTTATATAGTGCCTTTCTAGTCTTTCTGACTACTCAAAGCGCTTCAACTACATATCACATTCACCCCATTCATGCACTGATGGCAACTGCTCATCAGTTGGAGTACTAATCACTCACACACCGAAGGCACAGCCCTCAGGAGCAATTTGGGGTTCACTGTCTTGCCCAAGGACACTTCGACATGTGGGCTGGGGGAAGCCAGGATTGGTGGACGACCCACTCTACCACTAAGCCACAGCCAACAATTTTTATTGTTAAGATTGAATTCACCAGTGTTTTTGTTGCTGGTGTTTACAATCGTCCAGATGCAAATTCAAAAAACGTACTTCAGGAACTGTATGATGTCATCAGCAGTCACATGACAAAATGGATGGTGTTTTTACTGTAGCTGGTGATTTTAATCAAACAGACCTCAGAACTATTTTACCTAAATTCTATCAGCATGTCCACGTCCCCACCAGGGGAACAAATGCACTGAACCATGTGTACACGAACATTTCTGGCAGCTACAAAACTCTCCCCTGCCCCCATTTTGGTCAATCAGACCATATGCCATATGCTTCTCCTGCCTACTTACATCCAGCGGATTAAAAGGAGTCAAACCATCAGTAAAAACAGTTAAGTGTGGACAGATGAAGCTACAGCAGCTCTACAGGGCTGTTTTGAGTGCACAGACTGGCTCATGTTCAGAGATGCCACCACCCAGGAGAACCACATCAACCTTGAGAAATATACATCTATACATCATCAGTGACATCATACATCAGCAATGTGTTGATGATGTGGTGATCACAAAGACAATAAAATCATTCCCCAACCAGAAAGCCTGGATGAATGGAGAGGTGAGGACTCCACACCTTACAACACCACCACAGCAAGACTGAAAGCTGGCATCGAGGAGGCAAAGCTGAGACATCAGGAGAGACTGGAAAGAGACCTCAACGCCAACAGCACCAAAGATATGTGGCAGGCGATCAAAAACATCACAGGTTACAAAAGCAGGAGCGCCCCCATCATGTGTGAGGCTACGTTACCAGATGAGCTAAACACATTTTATGCTCGTTTTGATCTCCCCAACAAAGAGTCAGCTGTAAAGTCTACTCCGCCTCCAGAAGACCAGCCATCGTCAGTATCCACAGCAGATGTGAGAAGAATCCTGCTGAGAGTGAATATGAGTAAAGCTGCTGGGCCTGATAACATCACTGGCCATGTACTAAGAACATGTGCCGATCAGCTTGTGTTATTACTGACATTTTTAACATATCACTGTCACAGGAGATTGTTCCCACCTGTTTCAAGACAGCCACCATTGTCCCTGTACCTAAAAAGTCTGCAGTGTCTAGTCTAAATGATTACCTCCCTGTGGCTCTCACCCCCATTGTGATGAAGTGCTTTGAGAAACTGGTTCTCCATCACATAAAGAACATCCCAGCCAGCCTGGACCCACACTTGTTTGCTGTCAGAACCAACAGATCCCCAGAGGATGCCATCTCCAATGCCCTCCACTCAGTCTTCACACACCTTGAGAACAACACCTACATCAGAATGTTGTTTGTTGATTTCAGCTCAACACAATCTCCCTCATGAAACCAATTGGGAAAACTTAGCACTCTGGGATTGAGTACCACACTCTGTAATTGGATATTGGACTCAAACAGACTCCAGACAGTTTGGATTGGCGGTCACTCCTCCTTCAATCTAGTGCTCAACACTGAGCCCCCCAGGGCTGTGTGCTCAGCCGTCTCCTGTTCACGCTGTACCCCCATGATTGCAGCCCCCAACATGGAGACAACTCTGTTGTGAAGTTTGCGGATGACACCACCATCATCGGCCGGATTTCAAACAACCATGAGACTTCATATCAGGAGGAAATCAACAATCTTGCAGAGTGGTGCACAAAGAACAACCTACTGCTCAACGTCAGCAAAGCCAAGGAGCTGATTGTTGATTTTAGGAAAAAGGAGGCAAAGCATCACAGAGAACCTGACATGGTCCTCTCACATCTCCAACCTGGTCAACAAAGCTCAGAAACGGCTGTATTTCTTAAGGAAATTTAAGAAGGCAAAATTCTCATTATTAACTTACCAATAGAAAGCATCCTGACTGGAAACATCACAAACTGGCATGACGTGCACGGCCCAGGACAGGAGGGCTCTACAGCGGGTGATTTAAAACTGCTCAGAAGAGCATCAGTGATATCGGTAAGGTGCCTGCAGAGAGCCCAAAGGATACTAAAAGACAGTACCCACTCCAGCCACAGCCTGTTCACCCTGCTGCCATCTGGCAAGAGATACAGAAGTATCTGCTGCCGGACCACCAGACTTCAGAGCAGCTTCTTCCCTCAGGCTGTGAGACTGCTAAATTCATCCCCCATGTAAAATAGTTTTATTTCTATGACTAATTATTTATTCACCGATCTACTGTATATAATTTTTGTATATAACGTTTGTTTTTTTGTTTTTGTCAGTAGCAAAAAAGGGAACTGCATCTAAATCTTGTTTTACACCCCTGTGTTGTGAAATGATAAATAAAACAACCTTGTACCTTGTTAACAGTCACTGTGACCTTTTGATCTAAGGCTCGACTCAGGCTGCTGCCACACAGAACTGGCCAACTGAACATTGTGGGTGTGGTGTACAACCTGGCTGCAGCCTCCTCTGGAGAGATGGCTCCCAGCACTGAGGGTAAGGCAGAGAGATTTGTCAGCTGATACTTGCTTTGATTATTGTAGGCTGCTTTAGTATCAGTTCATACTCATTTTGGTCTCAGTAGACATGTCTGATATGTCATTAGGGATCCAAGCAGCAAAGCTGCTGGAACCTAGTTGCTGTAGCCTACTCCGTCACTACAGTTGCTCCAGAGCCATGTTGCGTCATCTCCATTCAATTTCAATTCAAGTGGCTTTATTGGGATGCCTGCATACAATACAACAATGTACAAAGCATATTAACACAAACTTCTTCTTCTTTTCCTTTCGACTGTTCCCTTTCAGGGGTCGCCACAGCGAATCATGTGCCTCCATCTAACCCTGTCCTCTGCATCCTCTTCCCTCACACCAATTAACTTCATGTCCTCTCTCACTACATCCATAAATCTCCTCTTTGGTCTTCCTCTAGACCTCCTGCTTGGCAGCTCCAACCTCAGCATCCTTCTACCAATATATTCACAGTCTCTCCTCTGAACATGTCGAAACCACCTCAATCTGGCCTCTCTGACTTTATCTCCGAAACATCTAACATGAGCTGTCCCTCTGATGTACTCATTCCTGATCCTGTCCGTCCTCGTCACTCCCAAAGAGGACCTCAACATCTTAAGCTCTGCTACCTCCAGCTCTGCCTCTTGTCTTTTCTTCAGTGCCACTGTCTCTAAGCTGTACAACATCGCTGGTCTCACCACCGTCTTGAACACCTTTCCTTTCATTCTTGTTGATACTCTTTTATCACACAACACACCTGACACTTTTCTCCTCCCATTCCAACCTGCTTGCACTCGCCTCTTCACCTCTTTTCCACAGTCTCCATTGCTCTGAACCATTGACCCTAAGTACTTAAAGTCCTGCACCTTCTTCACCTCTGCTCCCTGTAACCTCACCGTTCCATCTGGGTCCCTGTCATTGACACACATGTATTCTGTCTGCGGCTAAGCTTCATTCCTCTGTTTTCCAGAGCAGACCTCCATCTCTCTAGATTTTCCTCCACCTGCTCCCTGCTCTCACTACAAATCACAATGTCATCCGCAAACATCATAGTCCATGGAGATTCCTGGGACTAACCTCATCTGTTAGCCTGTCCATCACCAGAGCAAACAAGAAGGGGCTCAGAGCCGATCCTTGATGCAGACCCACCTCCACCTTGAACTCCTCTGTCACACCTACAGCACACCTCACCACGGTCTTACAGCTCTCATACATGTCCTGCACCACTCTAACATACTTCTCTGCCACTCCAGACTTCCTCATACAGTACCACAGCTCCTCTCTCGGCACCCTGTCATACGCTTTCTCTAAATCTACAAAGACACAATGCAACTCCCTATGACCTTCTCTGTACTTCTCCATCAGCATCCTCAAAGCAAATACTGCATCTGTTGTACTCTTTCTAGGCATGAAACCATATTGCTGCTCACAAATGCTCACCTCTGCCCTTAGCCTAGCTTCCACTACTCTTTCCCACAACTTCATTGTATGGCTCATCAGCTTTATTCCTCTGTAGTTTCCACAGCTCTGCACATCTCCCTTGTTCTTAAAAATTGGCACCAGTACACTTCTCCTCCATTCCTCGGCATCCTCTCACTCTCCAAGATCTTGTTAAACAAACTAGTCAGAAACTCTACTGCCACCTCTCCTAGACACTTCCATACCTCCACAGGTATGTCATCAGGACCAACTGCCTTTCCACTCTTCATCCTCTTCAACGTCCTCCTCACTTCACTCTTGCTAATCTTTGCTACTTCCTGCTCCACACCAGTCACCTCTTCTACTCTTCGTTCCCTTTCATTTTCCTCATTCATCAACTCTTCAAAGTACTCCTTCCATCTTCCCATCACACTCCTGGCACCTGTCAATACATTTCCATCCTTATCTTTAATCACCCTAACCTGCTGCACATCCTTCCCATCTCTATCTCTTTGTCTGGCCAACCTGTACAAATCCACCTCTCCCTCTTTAGTGTCCAACCTAGCATACAAGTCCTCATATGCTCTTTGTTTGGCCTTTGCCACCTCTACCTTCACCTTACGCTGCATCTCCCTGTACTCCAGTCTACTCTCTTCAGTCCTCTCAGTGTCCCACTTATACACTCCTGAACTTCCTCGTTCCACCACCAAGTCTCCTTGTCCACTTTCCTCTTTCCAGATGACACACCGAGTACCCTCCTACCTGTCTCCCTGATCACATTAGCTGTAGCGGTCCAGTCATCTGGGAGCACTTCCTGACCACCCAGAGTCTGTCTCAGCTCCTCCCTGAAAACTACACGACATTGTTCCTTTTTCAACTTCCACCACTTCGTCCTCTGCTCTGCCTTTGTCCTCTTCATCTTCCTCACCACCAGAGTCATTTTACACACTACCATCCTGTGTTGTCTGGCTACACTCTCCCCTACCACTACTTTACAGTCACTGGTCTCTTTCAGATTACAACGTCTACACAAGATGTAGTCCACCTGAGTGCTTCTACCTCCGCTCTTATATGTCACCCTATGTTCCTGCCTCTTCTGGAAGAAAGTGTTCACTACAGCCATTTCCATCCTCTTTGCAAAGTCTACCACCATCTGTCCTTCATGCTCCTGTCCTGAAGACCAAACCTGCCCATCACATTCTCATCACCTCTGTTCCCTTCACCTACATGCCCATTGAAATCTGCACCAATCACCACTCTCTCACCTCTGGGGATGCTCTGCATCACTTCATCTAACTTGCTCCAGAATTTCTCCTTCTCTTCTAACTCACATCCTACCTGTGGGGCATAACCACTCACAACATTGAACATCACCCCTTCAATTTCCAGCTTCAGACTCATCAACCTGTCTGATACTCTTTCACCTCTCCCTTCCATGTTGGCTTCATTTTTCAGTCCCAGGAGGTTGCCACTTGGGTCCAAGCAACGAAGATGCTAGATCAAATGTTTCTGAAAGTAGATTTATACTGTATACCTCAACAGAGCATCAGCATATAGTGATGACCACAATGAATTATTTTAAAGAAAATCAAGAGTTTTGCTTCTAGTCAATTAAATAAAAAAACATGTTTACTTGTAGTTCCTTCCTTAATGGATTTACTGTCTTAGGATCCTGAACAAACACACAGTTTACTCCTCACATGTGAAAGGAATTGTATTGCATTTGCATTTTCAGTTTCTTTTGTGTCAGGTCAAATCATTTTTAGAGAAAACATTTATGAAAGAAAAGAAAAATCCCAATGACAGATCATTCACCCAGTGTGGCTTTCCTTCGGTCTACAGGCCAGCAGACGTTTGATTTGATGGTGGTTCGTGGCAGTCAGGAGCTGAAGATTCAGGGCCCACGACTCAACCAGACCAAAGAAGACAAGATGTTGGTTCGACATGGTCCTGATCGCCGTCTGGATCCCATCATAATACCACCCATGCCCCTAATGGAGGTACTATTGACTCACTGAATGTAGAGACACTCATCCCATCCTGCAGTGCAAACAGAGTCTGCCAAATCAGTTTTTTATTGCCCCCAAACACAGTCTGAAACATTTAATGTTGAGTATGTACTGATACTGTCATTTAATGCAATTTACTTCTCTACATAAACTGTAGATGAAGTGACACAAGATGACTCAAAGAAAGATGCACAAAATGAACACAAGACAAAATCATATAATCTAAAAGCTAATCATCTCCTGGCTCTAGCTTCATATTTAGCGTACGTATGAGAGTGTATCATCTTCTCATCTAACTCTGGGCAAGAAAGCAAATGAGCATATTTCCTGTGATGTCAAACTATTCACAATTATTTTTTCTTCATTAATTTAAATTCAAATACCAAGCTACCATAGTTTATTATCAACTACTTGGGTTATGCTATTGAAACTACAATTACGTGTCACAAAAACATTAATGTTTAATGTCAGTCAGAAATGTAGCAAGCCACTGCCCAGGCTGAATAGCAGCACAAGGCCAGCCACAGTAAATGTAATAGAAGTAGTATGTTATAGTACTTTTTAAGATCAAATGCCACAAAGTGCTTCAAAACAACAGACAAAGCAGTAGACATATAATACAGACATAAGAGGAGTAAATACAGTATATGTAATAAGTAGTAATACAAACAAAATAATTAAATGAAATAAATATAAACTCCACAATGTCTAAACAGGTGGGTCTTTTACTTTTGGTCTGCTTTTTACACACCTAATCACAAAATTTCAGAGACCTACTGGTGATGTAGGGCTGCAGTATATCTATAATGTAGGCAGGTGCAGGACCATGCAAGTGCTATAAAAGTGATCACTAGAATCTTGAATTGGATCATAGTCTTCACCACGCTTGACCATGCAGATGATGTCGAATTAAGACATTTTACCTAAAAAGCAAGATTCTGTTATTTTCTGCATATAATATTTTCCATACACATTATCATTTTTAAAGAGTCGAGATCATGTTCTATTCATCACCTACAGTCCTCTGGACTGCTCACAAAGTCTTCTGTGACACCACCAAAAGAAAATGCAAAAAATATGTGAAAGGTTATGGAGTTATGCCAATGCTGCCTGTTTATCAACTTGTGTGTGTGTGTGTGTGTGTGTGTGTGTGAGTCAGGTCTTCTTCCTGCAGTTTCCCACTGCTCTGCTGTGTGGTGAGATCAGGAAGGCCTATGTTGAGTTCTGTAATGTCAGCAGTGTTGCTTTGTGCGGCCTTCGAGTGGCATCCACACACCCTGATTTCTTCACCTTTGGCAGCCATGCCACAACACCCCTCACACCCCTCAGCCCAACCTCAGCTGAAAACTGCTCGGCCTATAAAACCTTGGCAACGCCCCCCCAGCCAGCATCGGTGGCATCTGAGATGTTGGTTTCAGCTGAGGATTTCAGCCAGCCATCCGCGGTGATGGAGATCCCAATAGACGGCAGCATGCTGCAGCCGGGGGAGTCCACCCAGCTGCCTCTCTGGCTCAGAGGACCAGACCAGGAGGGAGTCCATGAAATCAACTTCTTGTTCTACTATGAAAGCATGGAGAAAGGAATCAAAATCAGGTAAAAATTTAAGCAAACTGAAGGGAGGTGAATTGGCTTGAAGGTATGCATAATATGATTTATAGGTACACACCACTCATTTTAACATAAACATTAGCAGCTTGAATCACAAAGGAAAAGCTCATATAATAAATACATATGATCAATATGGAGCATGTTTAAGCTACAGGAAATGCGTAATTTACTCATGTCTCATGGCACTAAGGGCTCAGACACACCTGCACCAGCAAAACTTCAGACCAAAATAAATTAATTTCAGTAGAATTGTGCACACAGTTTATCAGTCTTATAGCCCATTTCCACTGCAGGAACTTTCCAGGGGCCCAGGAACCTTTTCAGGAACTCAGGAACTTATCTGTGCTTCAGCTTGTGTACAGGTTCATTCACACAATAAATAGCACCATGTGCCACCAATATCAATTAGGATGAGGGTCAGACATTTCTTGTAATGTTTAGTGACATTAAAAACAAACTTCTTCAGTTTGCTAGTCGGTAAAGAGAGAGAGTATGTGCAAACATTCTGAGAGCACGAACAAACAACAGAGAAAGAGGGAGCGCTAGTGAGTGAAATTTGCAGATTATCAGAATCAGAAATACTTTATTGATCCCTGAAGGGAAACTCTTTAAGACGGAGCTACGGCAACGGGCAGCATGCGGGCTGGCGCATGCGCACACATATTATTATTTCATGGTGGTTATTAGGGTTGAGCGAGTATTCAGTACAGATAATGTACTTTATGACTACGAGCACGACTATCATCAGAGTAAAATGTGTCAATATCTGTACTCGTAAATATAGCAACTTTTTTTTTTAAACTTGTTTTGTAAATAGTTCTCTTACTCTTGTGATCAAAAACATTGCTCTGAAGCTAAATTCTGAGGCTGTTCTGTAAATAGTTTTCTAATAAATATTGCAACTTCTGATCAACCTATATCAATTTCAGGCTTACATGAACAACTTCTGGTTAGTCCTGCCCACTTCCGGTTTAAGCACCACACACCCCGCCCATTCCGAGGACAGATACGAATACTAATAATTTAGCTGGCTGAACAGATACAGATAATGGTGTACTCGCTCATCCCTAGTGGTTACATAAATAGGTGAAATAAATAAACACTCAGCACATTGTCTACTGTGGATGGAGTTTTCAGTCTCCTTTTCCCTTTCTGCACATCTCCTTTATATCCATTCATTACATCCATTCAAACACCAGAGTCATGCAATAATAAATACAAACAACGCTCTATGTTGCATGATGTAGGTGTCTGATAAGGGGGAGGTTAAGGAGATGTCAATTATTAGAAAATGGCATATAAGTAGTTTGAGAGAGTATGAAATGAATTGAATAACCTTATTGCATCAACAGGGCCATAACAGGACTTCACCTCTTTATGAATTAGGGATTTTTGAGCCATAGTGCATAAGTGATTTGCAACATCTCATAAAGTTCCCATACTTTTTCATTCCAAATGTTGTACTATGGAGGAGGAGGTTTCAACCACCGAATTGTGATAAACTTTCATGGCGACCCATAGTAGTATTTGTAACAAATAGGCATGTCCCGACTGTGTTTTTTGGCCCCGATCCGAGTCCATTAACATTATCTGCCGATTCCAAGTCCGATCTGATACAGATATTAACTACTATATTAACTTGATTCAAATACAGAATGTCCTGTTTCAAAACTATTCCGTTTATAAGCTTAAATTATTGATATGATATGGATGAACGTTGAACTGGGAGAACGCGACTCCTGAAAATGACGTGAGCGATCCACTAGAGAGAAGACTCTAGTCTAATTTGGAGCTGTTCAAATTAGAGAAACACTGTTTCTGGTGTTACAGAGTGGAGGTTCTTTCCTCACAAAAGGTCTTAGACTGAGTACAGACACTGGCTTGCAGAGAGCACACAGACCCAGCAATAGACAAGTGTACAACAAGTTACTCACGGAATTAATGTTAATTATGATCTAGATATGATATGAGATATGATCTGCTGCCAGCGACATTTGTAAGTTTAAGCGGGCTACCTGGTTTTGTACACTGCTCTTTGCTGATAAGAAAGAGAGGGGAGATTAAACATTTCTTGGGAGCTTTGCGAATCCGTGTATTTTGCTAACCTATGTGTCTGAACTCACACACTTTAATTTTCACTGGCATGCAAGCAAAAAGCTACACTGTAGAGCCCAGCTGACATAAGGTAGAGCAACGCTGCAACACTAGTAGGCTGAGGATGAAAAGTACAGTAAAGAAAGGATCGGATTTTGATCAGCTTTATTTTAGCTGACACAAAGCTTTCTTTTTTTCTTTTTTCTCCCCAGAAATTATGCTAAAGTACAGCAAGATCTAAGTATCTATCCATTTGTATCTAAGTATAATTTAAGCTATGTTGTAATAAAGGTAATGAACTCCTAATCATTAAGGAGAGACACGTTTAGTGTCCACTGCTTAGAGATAAGCTTAAGCAGTGACCTTTACCCTATGTCCCCCTATGATCCCCTCAACATCCTTAATGTTCCCTTTCATTTTCTCAGTTTTGGATAGACTTGCGGTAGCTTTGTTCACTATTCAAAGCATTAGCATATCAAAATCTTCAGCTTCAGCACACTCTTCAACTCCTACTTTGTCACTTAGGATATATCTAACCTCAGAAAAGAGACTGTCCGATTTTATTACTTCAAAGTCGATGTTATTATCTTCAGGCCGCACTGGCAGCGAGTGCTGCTCAGACTGCTTATTATGTGTGGACAACCCATCTCCATCATCTCTTTCTCTTTCTCCTCTCTCTTCATGTGAAGTCATCGGGTGTTGCGTCACACAGTGTTTATCTGTGCCAGTCGGTCTCTGAGTGTGCAGGCATCGGCCTGCCGCAGCAGTGTTCCTCCACATCACAGTCTGGATGACAAAGGCAGCGGTGGAACGCTGGTCTTTATTGATGTGGAGAACATCAATACGGTGAGATACACACCTCCAGTAAACACTTATAGAATGCAGCTTTTTGCTTTTGCTGTCAAGTTGAACAACCTATCACAGCTCAAACTTTGTTTTAATCTGCCTCCTCTTGGCTCCCAGAGTGAAGCTGGTGTGCGTGAGTTCCACATCGTCCAGGTGTCCAGCAGCAGTCAACACTGGCGCCTCCACAAGTGTATCAACCCAGCCAAGGATAAAGGTGTGTCTGGCACACTGAGTCATCTCTGCTTAATGTCTTCCACGGTCTATTTCAATTTGTCCTTTTATTGGTTATTGTGTACAGCTGTATGTAGCAGTGTGAGCATTTTAATAGAACCTTTTTCATTATCTGAAAAAACAGATACAAATAGCCAGGTGAACAAATGAGCTGCAGTCTGTATTGAATACACTACTTGTTTACCCAAACCCTCTGTTTTTAATATTACACAATCCTTGTTTTCCACCCTTTCACCCGAGTTTGTGTTACTTAATTGTATCTTGAACACCAGGAGCAAGGAAGCTTTCCCAGTGTCCAGTCTTTCCCTCATAAAATTCCAGTCATCAACTTGTGAATATCTAGATAGTCTTTTTTCTGTTTAAGTACCATCTGGAATTTACAGTGACTAATATGAAATCCATAGTTCATTTAGCTCAGAGAAGTCTGTATCAGTTACTTGTCACATAGCTTTTTGAGGTGGTTTTGATGGTCTATAGCAGACAGGTGGGGTCTATGTGAATGGCTAACACTCAGCCCTCCCTAAATGATTATGTGTGGGGGCCTTTACGGGCCAAATGCATCGACCTGGAATTCAACTCTAGCAGAAGTAACCTCTGACTGGTAGGGATAGGGGAGGGGCTGGAAGGTCCATGACGCACGCAATTCGTTGCAGATGCCCTTACAGAAATATTCAACCTCTCCGGTCCCCCACTGCTCTCTTGGGCTCACAGATCTCTCGCCCCGAAGCCGACAGAGGGAGCATGTCCACCGACGTTTGTCATCTGCTTTCACCGCTACGATGTTAATGAGGACATCTTACAAAGGGCAAGGCAGAGCAAGCGGCTCGAATGTTTACATCTTCCGGACTTTCTTCAAGAGATTGCCAAGAAATGTGCTGCTTATTAGGAGGTGAAGAAAATATTAATGCAGGTGCCCAACTTTAAGTACGGACTCAGATCTCTCACTGGCTTCAGAATCACCTACAACAACATGGAAAACAGGTTTGACTCACCAGCTGAAGCGATGGCTTTTGTGAAGCAGCACATCCCGATCAGAGATACTGCCCCTGCTGAAAGAGTCCCACTCCCTGCTGTTGAAAATTCTACCTGAGGTAAAATGTGATCTTTATCTGATTAGCATCCTACTCCACAGTTACTAGCCTGGCCTCAGTGCCTAGGTTAAAAACTTGTTGTTTGTCTGATCCATGCAGGCCATCATCATCTTTGCGAACTGTGCACCTAGGACCTGACCTGGCCTAGCTGTAATAATATAGCATTTTGGACCCCAGTTCTTGAACCACTGTTAGGCTACTGTAATGACCAGACTATGTTTTATTGATTCATAAGAATGCCATAAGTAGGTTTGTATTCCTGTTCTTCTTGCTGTTTTCAATATTTGATTTGTCGAGATACGTTCGTTAATGGGTATCTCCTGGCTCGTATGTTTATGGTGTTCACCCAGGGTTGTGTACACTTCATTTGGGGAAGTAAATGGGCTGTTGTCCACTTTACAACACTTGTATAGCGCCTTTCTGACCACTCAAAGCGCTTCACACACTGATGGTAGAACTGCTCATCAGTACAAAGAAACTAATTAATTATTCACACACACCAAAGGCACAGCCCTTGGGAGCAATTTGGGGTTCAGTGTCTTGCCCAAGGACACTTTGACATGTGGACTGAGGGAAGCCGGGATCGAACCGCCGACCTTCCGATTGGTGGACAACCCGTTCTACCACTAAGCCACAGCCGCCCGTATTAGCGACTAAGTGTTAGCTTAGTTCTTTTTTGGCACATTCGTGATGGGGGGGTATGCGCTCACAGGCTTTCAGTTGTTGTGAACCTCAGGTTTACTGTTGTTGGGGGTTTTTTGTCCGTTTTGTTTCCTTCTGCTTCCTCTTTTGCATAGTGTCTCCTTGACTTGCTTTGGATCTCATGGCAGGCTTCACTTAAGTGGTCTTTTTTTCCCCCACCTCTTGGCTGACCCTCTCAAGTTTGTAAGTTGGAACTGTAAGGGAATTAACCATCTGGTTAAATGCAATAGAGTTCTAAACCACCTTAAAGCACTGAATGTAAATGTTGCCATTCTCCAAGAGACCCACCGCCGTTCCTCTGACCACTTTAGGCTCAGAAAAGATTGGGTTGGGCAAATATACCATTCAAATTTTCACTCAAAGTCTAGGGGCTGTGCCATTCTAATTTGCAAAAACACTCCCTTTGTTCTGTCTCAAGTTATTGCGGACCATAAAGGCCGATATATTATAACAACTGGTACACTCCTTTTTACTCCCATAACTCTTGCAAATGTTTATGCATCAAACTACGACTGTAATACCTTTATGTCTTCATTTTTAGCTCTCAATCCTAACATCCAGTCTCAGTCATTAATATGGGGCAGGGACCTAAATACAGTTCTGTGCCCTCGGCTTGACAGATCCTCTAAAATAGCTACTGCTCTTTCAAATTGTGCCTCTACTGTTCACTCTTTTATGCAAAAATAATAATAATAAAATATGCAATTTGTTGCATAGATAAAAACTTTATATGCTGCCCCCAATGCTTCTGCGAGGACCAGCAATATTTCTTCTGACTATTTCTCTTTACATTGAGGCACCAGACAGGGATGCCCTCTGTCTTTGGGATTTGTTGGGTCTCTGTAAATAATATTATAAAGAGTACGGTCTAGACCTGCTCTATAGGAAAAGTGCAATGAGATAACTTCTGTTATGAAGTAGCGCTATATAAATAAAATTGAATTGAATTGAATTGTCTCCTCTCTTGTTTGCCATAGCCATAGAGCCCCTAGCTATTGCTCTACGAGGAAATAAGGCAGTGCCTTTTCGGGGTACAACCTTAACATCTCTAAAAGTGAGTTGTTCCCTTTGAACTCTGCGGCCTTAAACTCCCAATACTTAAATTCCAACTCAAAGTAGTCCATACTCGGTTCCAAGTCACTCGGAAACGCTTTCATCCCCAAGTCCTTCTTTATGATTTTTGACAGGACTATTTTATCTTTTATCTGGAACAACAACTCTAAACGGATAAACAGAAAATACCTTCAGAAGCCCAAAGAACTTGGTATTCTATCGTTACCCAATTTTCAGTCTTACTACTGAGCTGCCAACTTTTGTATTGCATGACTTACAGCTGGGGGAGCCCCTTGTGGGTGCAAATTGAGGTTGCCTCTTGCAAACCTGCTTCTTTGTAATCTCTTGTGTTCCCCTATCCCATCTGAAAGTACTCAGACTAATAACCCTATTGTAAAACACTTCATGAATTTGGTCCCAGTTTCGTTGTTCACTGGAGCTAAAAGATCTCTATGGATGCGCCAAGTCAAACCTTTGATGTCAGTATCAATCACAGCTTCTCTGTCTGCCCTCTTCCCCTCCAGACTGTAAACTCACCAGCAGAGAAAGAGCTAAGCTGTGTTTCAGGGCCACACGATGCAAACCCCACCAAGGTACTTCACACAGAAAAAACAAACCACGCAATGTGCTTTTATTAGATTTACAGTTTTGAATAAGCACCAATTTTGCCATGTTTTGTCTCTTCTTTCTAGCTACCTCGGATGCCGTAGAGAAATACACCTTTGCAGACCTGAATCTGGGAAATGAACGGGTAAATTGAAAGCAAAATGTTGTCAGTTTAATTTGTCAGATGAATGTTCTCATTTTGATACTTTGTAATAGTTAGTTGCAATAGTTAGATTGATTTCTGATGGAATGCCCCTATAACTACTTTAAGGTTACACAAAACACAAAGTAACTGCTAAGAAATAACATAATTTTACTAAGACCCCAGGATGGTAGGGGTGTTTTTGTTAGAGGCAAATGCAGTGCAACTTTATTTCATGAAGAATTGTAATTTTTTGTCTCTGTGGCTGCTGTGATAAACCTGTGGCGGTGCACCACATCCTCTGTAGGGGAAACACTTAAATAAGGGAAGATGATGAAAAGCTTAACATAGCTGGTGTGGAAGTCATGGTGGTAACATTCACACAACATCCTGGCATTCCTTGGTCTACGTGTTCTTTCTGTGTATTTTCTGCTCTCTTTGTCTACCCACCTATGCCTTCCCCTCACCTCTTGCTACTGTCTCTGTGAAGATCATCAGTTCCTCCACACCCTGTGGAGATTTCTTCTTCCGTGGCTGTCGGACCTCAGAGTCTCAACGAGTATATGTGGCATCATCCAGGACATCATCCAGCAGCAAGAGTCAGGGCTCTGTATCCATTGAGGACAGAGCCTCTGACATCACCAACATTGTCAAGAAGTGTAATGAGCTGGACCTCAACATAATCGTCATCTGGAAGGTACATAACAGAGCCAGATGATAACCAGCTCCATGACACAGTGTGAGGCTAAGTGAAGCCACATGAGTCAGAGAGTGTTATAGGCATTGTGATATAGACCATGGACAAGACACACTTGTTAGATCTAACCAAAAACCGATGAATAATGAATAGGATTCATAATTCAACAAAACAGAAATCACAACAAAGTACAGATTAGGACTCAAATGATTCATATTTTTTTTATTGAAATCGAAAAAAAATAACTTCTTATTCTAACTTAAATCATTCACAATGCAAACAAGCTACAGTATATACAAGGTGAACGTTTTGGCTGCTCCGACCAGCTTAAATGATGATTGTCCCCATCCACATTTTCATTAGCACCAGCAAGTTTTGAATATCCTAACACTGTTACATCAGTGGTGGAGCACCAATCTCCTCTTGATCTTCACACCTGATTCATGCCAACACCTTGAAACTTGGGTAAACCAAGCAGAGGGTAGTGATTGACAGATGTAGCCAATGCTTATCATCTATAAGGAATTTATCCATTAAGTCAAATCTTGCATTAAATTCTTTGCCAGTGGAGAAAAGACACCACGAAAGTCTAGATTTTTAAACTAGATTTTAATATTTTGTTCACAACTTAAAATTTAATAACTTTAATGAAATGAATGTAAGAGGTAGTCAGTGCATGAGTTTCCAGTTTATGATATGTCTGTCTGTACAGGCCTATGTGGTTGAGGACAACAAACAGCTGATCCTAGAGGGCCAGCTCCATGTGGCGCTGCAGACCATCAGCAAAGAGGCCAGTTCTCTGACTGCCAAAGAGGTACAATATGCACACACACACACACACACACACACACACACACCCTCACCCTCTCTCTCTCTCTCTTTTTTTTAAAAGTTGAAAACATTGAAGTAGCCCCTCGGAAAGCTGATATAGGATCAAAAGTGGACAACAGACCATAAATTGATTTAGTAAATAAGCTGCTCAAGGTGTTGGACCTTATTTATGTTTTTTTTTTTTTTTATTTAAAGATTTATTTGTCACAGTAGTAAAATGTCCTGCAGAGTGGGGAGTGTACATCCGATGGTACACCACTCTGTAGGGCCCTGCAGTCCTAAGCAGAACAGTTCTCGGACCAGTTGGTGATGCCCCCTGTTAGGATGCTTTCATCAGCATCAGAGGAATATAAACACAAGAATTTACCCTTGCATGTAGTTTGCTGCTGGTAATTACATGACCAGACAAATAGTGATCTTGCCATAATTAAAATTGTTAAGACACTATACCCTGCTGGGCACTGAAATCTTTAAAATAATACAAAATGAGCAGCTTTAGACTCAAAATCTGAGTAGGGTTTTATTTTGAAAACTGACAACTTTTTTTTATGGCCTCATCCAGAGCAAATGTTCTGCAGTGTAACTTTGAGTGTTTGTGTGTGTGTGTGTGTGTGTGTGTGTGTGTGTGTGTGTGTGTGTGTGTGTGTGTTTGTTGCAGGAAGCTCAGGAAATGGTGCTGCTCAAGTTTAAATCAGAACTGCCTCCTCCTGTCGTCCTGCCCTCTGCAGAGCTGTCGCAACTCATCAAAACCAACCTGCACTACCCTGAGACCTACACACATCCATTTGTCCAGGATAGGTGGGACACACACACACACACACACAAAGAGTCTTGCTCATCAATAACATATGTCATTCTAAAAAGTCTATTTTTTAAAATAAAGGGTTTTCTCCATTATTTTATAACTGAGCTCTATCCCTGAAATGTCTCTCTGGAACACCTGATTTGGCAAATAATCAGTTAAGAAACAATTAGGAATTTGCTGTAGACAGCATTTCACAAACTTGCTAATAAGGCAAAACCGAACTGTCAGATTTTTGAAGCGAGTGTAGTGAACGTGGTATTGACAGCGAACATAGATTGGAAATACTGTTTATATATATATATTATATTCCATTATATTCTAGACACTAAGTCACTCTTCTAGTTCCTGGGAACTTCAGGGACTCAGATATATGGTAATTTATTTACAATATTTACACACATAATGAGCACAGAGAGAAGACAAAATGTGATTTCTAATAATACTGTAATTGATGAAATTATGATCATAATATGCATGCAGGAGTCCATCATGCAAGTCAGCTGGTGGCATGGTGCTTGGCGGTCCATCGGATCTCTCGGTAGGCCGTAAACCGCAAAATGTTCAGCGTTCAGGCAGACGAAGTCTTCGAGCAGATGTTGCTGGTAGATGCAGCTTTTAATGCGGGTGAATGGCAAACACAGCATGTCGTTAAGGTAGCGTTGGTGATCCCATGCAAGTCAGATGGTGGTTGTTTATGTCGGTTGCCAGGGCAACCAAAGCACATGGATGGGTGAGCTTAAGGAGTCGGGCTCACACAGGACCTCTCCTGTGTCTCTACAGCTGTAGATGGCAGCCTGTTTTTTTGGGGGTTTTTTGGCAGACGAACCAAGAGGCGAACACGGCACAGGCTTGAGAAGTGACAGCAAGTCTTTTCTGTTTCACTACTCCATCTCCTGTCGCTGGCTGACATGGAGATAAAGCAAATGCCCAAAGATTTGGGAGAATAGGGTGTCCAAACCAGTTATAGTCTGGGGTTGAAGAGGCAGTGACCAGGGGAGTTGACCCATGGCTTGGCGCTGGCCCTAAGGTTACACCTCTGTTAACAGATGTTCCTATACTCAAATTTGGACATGTCTTGCTATGCTATTAAATAACACCAAACATGACCTGTCTATAACTGTCGAACAAGAAGTTATCCTGACATTAATTATTATTTCTAGAATATATTTCAGAGATATCATTTAACTTCCCCAGCTTAGTAAAATGAACATTCAAAAAACATTCCAACACATGAAATTATGATATTCACATCAGAAATAGGTTTTCTGACACTTATGGCAGAGTTTTTGCAGATTTTGAAGGGAAACGGTCTCTGGGTTTTTTTTGAAGACACGGCTGAAGTTGAAAAGGGATCATCCAAAAAGAGGTTTGTGTGTATTATTGGATGTTGTCCTCTTTCACACATACCAGCATCTTGTGGATCACAATGTATGAGGAGAGTGGGAAAGGTTAAGAGGTTCGAGATCTGGTTTACGCACTACAGGAGACTGGTGGGTCTTCCTGTGGGTTGCTGTGTACTGTAGTTATCAATGTTGTACCAGTTGTCACTTTGTTAGCTTTGTTGTCACATTAATCTTTGCCCCAGGAAGATGTGGGTATGAACAGAAGGTAGAGGTGTGTATGAGCAGCTTGATATCAAAGATAGATGTCTCTCTCAGGCGTACATGTATGTGGCAGAGCTAGCAAGGTTACGTGTAGCATCGATCAGTTCTGACATGTAATGCAGCCACCCCAGGGTGGCAGTTTAATAACTGAAGAGCATTGGTATATTTCTCCTACCAAATCCCAACTACTTTCTAAACCACCACTTTGTCTAATGTTTCAAGTCCCCTTACAGTAATACATCTGACTTGTATCGGAATAAAGCTTTAAATGGCTCTAACTTAGCAAAAATCTGTCAGTATCTGTGGTTGATTTTCTTCCTCTTGTTCAGCCTTCAATAACTTTGGATAAATAACCACTAACAGAAGAACAAAACTCTCTATTTCTTTAGTACAAAGTTTATTCTTCAGATTGTAAAAAGTACAATACATATCTGGAATACGAAGGGTCTGGATTCAGAATGCAGAACAACATTTCTCCCGGCATCAATTTTTAAACCTCTCATACTAAGCTCCTCCTGATGGGATGCTTCTGGTTGGTCAATAATTCAATCAATCAGACATGGAACTTTCTGATTGATAAGATTTAGAGACATGGATCGTGTGTCACACAACTGTTGCTAAGTGAAACACCTGTCTGCTGAAACTTTCCCCTACATTCTGATACCAGGGAGACTCCCAGTACGGAGATGCTCTCATCTTCTTTCTTTTAATAACAGCCCTTATATAAGCCTTCTAGCATCTGCTGGATAGGATCACCTTTTCCTTCCCTTATGTTTGTGTGCTTGAATATACTTACTTTCTGATCATCAGTGCTTCATGTTTTCTATGATTAAAATTAAAACACATGAGTTATGCAAATGTTTATTTTGATTAAAATAAACACATCTATGCATTGATTATGTAAATAACACAATTTCTTTCAACAACCTCTTAGAAGAAATGGTTAGTGATGCTGCTTTTCTCTTTGTCTCTAGTCTGTGTGTGGTGCCAGTTACTCTGACTCTGTCTAACTGCTCCTTGACCCAAGTGGATGTCATCATTGACTTGCAGCACAAAAGCACCAGGTAAGTTTCTTAATAGATGATGTGTTTTTACCATAGACTGTATAAAACATGGACGTAGTGTCCGTGACTGCTCCAGCCGTCGCCATCTTGGCAGTGCTTGACTCTGGCTAATCCAAAAATGGGCAAAGAAGCTGAGGCATGCCGAATGAAGCCGGTTTGCTGAACCACCTGGCGGCTAGCCATCTGAGAGGGCACCCACCTCTCACTCAAAGCGACCAAGTCCTTAATTATGCATAACTTTAAGCCTTAAGCTTTAAATTATATTTAAACGGGTTATAGTTATATAAAAAAAATCCTCCCCCGCACAGTTGTCATGAAGGGGGGAAATTAGCTATAGATAACCGTTTTTTTGTACCAGGCTGTAAACATATTTATTTCTGCTGTAAAGTTAGACATTTTATCATGGGGGTTATGGGGATTGACTCGCTTTTGGAGCCAGCCTCAAGTGGCGAATCGAGGAACTGCAGTTTTTGGCACTTCACGTTGGCTTAATTTTTCAGCCCCGGAGGTTGCCGCTTGGTTTTTACACAGATATATTGTCATTATTAGTCCTATGACTATCATTCCTATTATTATTACTTTAATAATATTAATATTACCACTACCATTACATTATTACTTTTTTAAAATTCTAGGTGGAATTTGCATTGCTTCCCTCTCCCCCACCCCCCTTCTCTCTCTCTCTCTCTCTCTCTCTCTCTCTCTCTCTCTCTCTCTGTTATGAATTGGCGCTATATAAATAAAATTGAATTGAAAAGTATCTTTTGGGCTCTGTGCAGACACCTCCCCTCACCGATATCACTGATGCTCAGTAGATGGGTACCAATGATGTTCTCTGCGATTTTAATCACCTGCTGCAGAGCCCTCCTGTCCTGGGCCGTGCAAATCCCATGCCAGTTTGAGATTTTTCCACTCAGGATGCTTTCTATTGCTCCTCTGTAAAAGTTGGCATGGGAATTTTGCCTTCTAATGTTTCCTTAAGAAATACAGCCGTTCCCAAGCTTTCTTTACCAGGGTGGAGATGTGTGATGCTGATTCCCAGGAACCTAAAACTGTTCACCTGCTCCACCTTACCTCCACTGATGTAGACAGGGGTGTGTGTCTTTGCCTCCTTTTTCCTAAAATCAACGATCAGCTCCTTAGTTTTGCTGACGTTGAGCAGTAGGTTGTTCTCTGTGCACCACCCTGCAAGATTGGTAATTTCCTTGCGATATGAAGTCTCATCATTGTTTGAAATCCAGCCAATAACTCTTTCAATGTACACATTAAAATTGTACACATACTTGAGTGGTGCCTTGAAAAAATCAGTAGCTCAGTAGTTGACAGAAAGAGGAAGTCATATTATGCAGAGAATATTAGCTTTTTATTGGGTGAATAAATGTTAAAGGGAAGCTAAAAGGCAACGAGAATGCTGAGCTTTCAAGTTTAATCAGGAGTCAAGCACATCATGTTTAATTAGGAAAGTAGTTTAAAAACAAGCACACAAAGGACAACCATTTACTGCATACTGCTGTTAGAAACTGAGCACAATTAGCTGATAATTAGCCTGATCAGCCACCGTCAGTAATAAATACAAACACACATTATTAGACTGTAAACCATTAATCAAAACAATAACTAACTGCATTCAATGTCAGACAACCTTTAGCAGTTACCTAGTGTTTCTGAAGTGGTGACAAAACATTAAAAAATATAGGTTACATACAGTATTAGCAGTTTGAATAAAACTGTATAATCCATTAAAAAATAAACTGTACTTTCCTTACTTCACATTTTGGATTTTGTCGCCTCAACTTGCTACCAGCCTCTGTTGTTTAGCTGCGGTATTTTAGTGAGAGAAGGCGGTGGGAATGAGAGGCGAACATTTCAAAGATTAAGATTTCTCACTAAAATACGTGCTGGTTGGTGGATCAGATACCTGCCGAATTAAACACAGACTCTTAACATATCCATGCCTTTTTCAGCACTCTGGAATCTCTGGAGGTCCACAGCTTGTTCACCTGGGTTGGTCAGACCCAGTACAAGCTGCAGCTGAAGCCTCAGGAGGTGCTGTGCCTGACTCTGCGAGCCTGTTTCCTCCAGGCAGGAGTCTACAACCTTAACACTCCGCGGGTCTTTGCCAAGCCAGCCGAGCAGGGCACCATGTGTGAGACGAGTCAGCAGACAGCTAGTCCTGCTCTCATAATCATCAACAACGCCTGAGCAGAGCATCATGGCCTGCAGACAGGAGGGCCTGGACTCTGTGGACACAGAAACCACTGAGCAGAGTCCACAGCTGCTACTATAAATACATACACACACCATACTTGTTCTTCTTGATTAATACTGGACAGCAGGAAACACAGATGTTTTGTACCAATTAGTAAAATAGAAAAAGGTTTATTTAAAACAAACAGCTACAGTTTAAAGAGATTGGTGAGCTGATGTTACAGATGAAGTGGTCAGACAGTTTATAGACCTCCAGAACTATTTAGTTTCATCAACCAAGCATCAAAGAATTTCACTTGCACGTAACTTTTTCTGTACGAGGCACTCATCAACACACAGGTTTACCCTCCTACCATCCCAAGTCCTCCATATCTCTACTGTCTCCACCCACTCTGTTTCAGCATCTCAAACTGACTCGTAGAGTCAGCCATCTCAAAGCTAGGTCATCTGGCAGACACATGCTGTTAGACCAGAATGTTGACTATGATCTAAAGTCTTAAAGCAAAGTCAGAGACAGATTGCTGCACTTATTTTGAACATTGTGTGTGTCCATGTTGAACCACATCACAAGAGTGCTCACATCACTGGAGTATTAGTTTTTGTTTGGTCCAGTTCAGCTGGACTGGCCTTTAGTTCCAAACTCTGTGGACTGATGCTGTAAATATAACTTCAATCTGCAAATATACTGAAATCTGGCGGAATCAGACGTGTCAGTGTGTGAGCAGTAGTCTTGAAATGTCAGTTACTGTGACATTCTAACAAGAGCTGTTTACATCCTGAATATTGTCTTTTCATTGAGTCTACAGCTTCGGGGCTTCCAGCTTCTCCTGAAATACTTGGCAAGAGACTGACTGGCTGACTGTCAGTACAACAGACTACTCATATTGCCTCATGTGCGCGCAGTTGATTTTCTAAAGTCCAGCCAATCCAATCAGCATACCCCTCTAACCTTTGTGTTTAACCTCACTATGTTGTGATCGAGCTCTTGTATGCATTGACTTGACAGCTTTTCTGAAAATTATGTATTATATTTATATAACAAATTGGATGTAAATAGAAAATAAAACTGTAACTAATGATACTGTGTGTTCTGTGAGAGACTGTCTGATATCTGTAGTAGTCTCTAGAGGGGACTTGACTAATTACTTTAGTCTGGCTACAGCCCTGCTCACAACAACTTTTTTTATGTATGAAAACGCAATATGTGGATGAAGCATAGTCAGAATCAAAATCCACTTTAACAGTAGTATGTTGACCCATACAAGCAATTTGACTCTGGTTTTCAGTAGCTCTCGCACACAGAGTCGAGAACAATGTATAGAAAAAATAAATACATAAATATGATAAAAAATACACATGTAGACATACAGCTGAACACAGATAAGTAGACCTAATCATAAAGCTATTACTGTATATATGTATGTAGCTAGGTATGAAAACTTTTGGCTGAAAATAGTCCCCAACGAATGCACTGTTTACTTACTGTTTAAAGAGTTTTAAGCATAGAAACCAAGCCAACCAGCTATGAGATGAATCGTGACCATAAAACTTTGATTCGGAGCAAAAAAAAGATTGGAAAACACAAAAAAGGCAAAGGTACAAGACTGTGTACAGAATTTTTTTAAGAGTGAAGGAACTGCGCATCCCATAAACCATTGCAAATGATACCTTTCCAACAACTTCCAACCTAACCTAGAATTTAATCTTTGTCATTATTATAGTGTTGTAGTGATTCTCTAAAAAAACGCAGCATGTCAGAAAGGGAAAGGTTGCTCTGTGGTAAACGAACGTAGAGCATACGGCAAAAAAGTTTAATAGCGTCCAGGTTTACTTCCGGGGTATGCGGCCCACTGAATATGCGCAGTAGGGTTTCTCTCGCTGACCCCATCCGCCACTGTTCACCACAGTTTCCAACATAGAGGCTAATCTGAGGGTGCTGGCATCACATAAGGAGAAGCAGGGGACCCAGGCACACACCACCACTATCTTTAGCAACATTGTAATCCATGTCAGCACCAATAACGTAAGGAAGAAGCAGTCAGAGATCACAAAAGAAAGCCTAGCCAGGATGTTGGAGTTTGCCAGAAAGATAAGTCAGCATCAATTAATTGTCTGATCCCTTATTCTTGAGGGGTAATGATATGATGTACAGTAGGCTTACTTGTAGTGGCCTTCTTTCTGGGGCTGCCCCGACCAGCTGAAAGCGAACGGTCTTCACCATACTGGAATAGGTGCCACTATTTTATCAAGGAATATAGACAGGTCTTAGCAGGTCACAGGTGATTAGAGACCGTGCTAGGTTTATAGTTGTAGTGCGAATTTGGAGTCCACTAGCTTAGTCTGCATGAGAGTTTCCCTTGCTGGGCATATTAACTATCACACTGATAGCCTGGTTTTCAACATTGAGACTGTCTCCCTCCCCCACCATATTACTCACAAGTTCCCCAGAATCCCCACTGAGCAATTTTCCATTGATTTGATGTCTAAAAGACGTTTAAATTGTACATAGCCTTATAATGCTATTTTCAATTTAACCTCCAAACTTGATAGTAAATTCAATTCATTTGAGGCTCTTGTATTAAAACTATCTCCATCAACTATGAATTGCTTTGTCCAGGGCAACAGACTCCACCTTGTTACAAGACCAGTACCACAAGTCTCTCCTGTCACATTTGTGGTGTCAGATCACTTTCTAATTAAATTCGAAGTGACACTAGCCTGTCCTTGTAATGTTGATGCTTATGTATTCACCACTCGCCACATTGGTCTGTCAACTTTAACTGCACTTGGTGAGCCTGTGGTCCTGGCTCCTTGCACTGCAGAGACAGGCCATGTTGAAAATTCTACCAGTGACTTAAACACAGCCTTCAGTCTTCTGGATTGTTGCACCTCTTTCTACCAAAACAACCCTGGTTTACAGATGAAACATGTGCTCTTAAGCAGGCCTGCAGGAGAATGGAACACAAATGGCGCAAATAAAAACTGGTTTTCTACCTCTCATGCCAGAGTGTGCAAGTGTGCTCTGCCTGCTGCCAAAGCATCTTATTTCTCTTGGTAACAATATCAGTAACAATAAATCCTAGATTTCTTTTTGACACTGTAGCCAAACTGACTCAAAAGCAGCCATCCATTAATTGCTCACCCTTTACGGCTCATGAATTTTTAGACTTTTTCTGCAGAAAAATAGATGAGATTAGATTAGGGTTGCCAACTGTCCCTTAAAATAAAAAATCGTCCCTTAATTGGAAACTAAAAGACGTGTTCCGCATTGAATAGATATTGGACGCACCTTGTTCCGTATTTTTGAGAATCAATTTAGTGCACTGTCTGTCATGTAATGTTCCACTACCCAAACATAGAAGCAGAGGGAGGCATGTAGAAACAGCTGTTTTCAGCGCTCTCGCTCTCTCTCGTCATTTTGTTGGCAATCATCCATGTTGAATTTACTCTTAATTTATGAAACATCTAAAATATGCGGGTTCACTACGTGAGTGCCTTTGTACGTCAACAGGAAACTAAACTGTAGGATTTATGAATGATTTATGAAAGTCTGGTGAGTGAGCAGAAAACATTGCAATGCGTTCCATATTTCAATTTCAGAAAGTTGGCAACCCTAGATTAGATACAAACTTAGTTCCTCATCTCCAGCTATTTCTGTAAAATCAGTTGTACAATATTTGTTGAATCCCAGTTAGTCTCTGTTCTTACAAATTTTGAGACTATCTCTCTTGAAACGTTGTCTAAGCTGGTTTTAGTTTCAAAACCAACTACCTGCCTCCTCGACCCCCCTACCAGCTAAACTTTTTCTCTTGCCATTTCTGGGATCTACAATGCTGAATATTGTAATTTGTCACTTATGACTGGCATTGCCATTGCTTAAAGACTGCTGTGGTTAAACCTCTACTTAAGAAACCTCACCTTGATCCAGAGTCTCTAAATAATTATCAACCAGTCTCTCTAATCATCCATTCTTTTCAAAAGTACTAGAAAGAGTTGTCTCAGCAACTTTTGGCCCATATCTTTAACAAATAACTTTAACTTTTAATTTTTTGAACCTTTTCAACCTGCTTTCAGGGCCTGTCACTCCACTGAAACTGCATTTACTAAAGTAGTGAATGATCTTCTGCTTACTATGCATTCAGATTCCACCTTGGTGCTTCTATTGCTGGATTTCAGTAAGGCTTTTAACACCACTGATCATTGTATACTCGTACACCAACGGAAAATCAATTTGGTGTCGCTGGCCTGGCTCTTGCATTGTTTAAAGGGGCAATGTATAAGAATTGAGACAACTAGCCTGTTGAATTCATACTCCAAATCAATAGGGGCAGCATATCACATATCAAGTTTTAACTGCTGCTAACCATGCCTTAGCTAGGTGGCTACTTAGCTCAGTTAGCTGTGCAGTTAACTTAACAGTCCTAATAGCTGACTGAGCACCAGAACTGGAGCCAGGTGAGCGGGCAACGGAACCGGCATCAGCAACCCAGTAAACATGGCCAGACCGGGACCGACGGAGGCCAGTTTGACGACAGTGATAGTACAGAGCGGAATTTCAGCAACTCCGACCAAGATTCTGACTCCAGAGGCCAACGGAGACACGGCGTGTTCAGGCAGGGACAGGAGAGAGAGGCAGCAGAGGACTGAGAGAAAGGTTGGGCATCAGAGGCAGCGACAGCATGTAGAACCAGAATATTTTTTACATCTAACTCGTGGATTAAGGATTTATTTCGACCAAACCAGAGTTGGTGATTGTTGGAACATTTTAAAGACTAACCAAGACAGTTTTGGTGAGTTTTATTTTGTTTCTGTCAGAGTTTGAATGAATGAAATGTGTTTTATGATGTAATAGTTCGGTGAAAGAGAGAAACCTGAATTCAGAGGGTGTACAGTTGTATTTTTCTGTTTGATAATAGGTGTAAGAATATTTCCTTTCTTGACATTTTGTGAGTTTATTTATTAGACTAAAAAAGCTAAGAGAGCTTGTGTAACAGCAAACTCACCGCTCGCACACACATCTCCAAGCTGGAACTACCTCTCGAGGTAGAACACAGGACGGGCCAGGGCTACCTGGTTAGCATACTAATTTCAGTAAATATCTCTGCAACACAATACGTAGTGTTGGGATTCAGGTAGGGCAGGTTTGGTTATTAGCAGAAATATCAAAGATATATGTGAATATTAATAAAATTGTGTGTGTGTGTGGGACAATAGAGGGGGCAGCAGACCAGCAGTGTTATTTGTTCTAGCACTTGTAGTGAGCCATAACTATTCCATAAGCACCTTTCAATTTGAAAAGATATAGAACTCAAATCTTAAATCAAAGTCCTTCTCACCATCACATTCCCCACCCCCGGAGCACAGAGGAGAGGGCCGGACTGTAACTGATGAAATCATCATCAGTTGGAGAAATCCAAGATCAAATAGGATTATAGAATTGCAGAACAGTGTCAGCAGTTTTTAAATAATATCTTCTAATACTGTGCATATATCACCAAGTACGATTTTTGTTTTCCTGTAGTTTGTGTGTAAAATTGCTGTAGTGAACACGACTGTGCTGTCAGGCGCACAGAGCACACTGGAGACACCGCCATGGTTCACACACACCTGGACTCACCTGGCACATCGTCACCACCTGCACTTATATAGATTGTGTAAATTAGCAAAGTCTGGAAATAAAGCCAGTGACAGCTCTCGCACAATCATTACACATATCCTCATTATCAGTCCTAATCATAATGCAAGCCAAGCATAACAAAACCGACATTAAAAAAATTTGTTCAACTATCAAACTTCCATTTTCAAATGATATCCCAGGGTGGTGAATACCACTGATTGGAAAGATGTGAAGTAATCAGTATGATCTTGAGTAATACTGCATGATGGATGCGCTGGCAAAGGACAATGTAAATGGAAGGATTAGGAGGGAATAAGTGTTCCGGGGCCACGAAGATTTCCTGGCCCATGATGATGACTGGCTAATACGCTGATTTAGATTCCCTAGAGCCTTGCTGTTGGATCTATTTGCTGAACTGGGTACAGCATTAGACAGACCAACACAACGGAACTGCGCCATTCCGGTACAAATACAAGTAGGCCTAGGCTACTAATCACTCTGGGATTTCTGGCAACCAGTTGGAATTAGCCAACAGGTGTGTATTATATATTGTTGATCATACTTATGATCAACAATATATAATGTTTACCTTTCTGCCTAAAGCCCCTTTTGGGAATAATATAATTCTGTTAAAAGAAAATGCAGCTAGTTTGTGACCCCGCTGCTGTGGCCATCAAACAATATGTGTTTTCTAACCTCCACAAGCACCTTGATTTCTGTCAGAAAATTTTTTTTTGTCTTCCTCTCAGTTGTTGTTGCCATAATTCACTGTAAGCAGGCTCATTTATATGTACATTCATGTGGTGCTTTGCATTGACCATTTTGGTTGAATGTGAGCGTGTAGAGGGTTGGATATGAGGCTGATCCACATGTGCACATTTCCTGGTGGACTATGATTTATAAAGGTAAAGTTGCCTGCAGGTGTGCTTACACACAGTTTTTAAGAAATTTTTAAATTTTTTTTGTCTTCCTCTCAGTTGTTGTTGCCATAATTCACTGTAAGCAGGCTCATTTATATGTACATTCATGTGGTGCTTTGCATTGACCATTTTGGTTGAATGTGAGCGTGTAGAGGGTTGGATATGAGGCTGATCCACATGTGCACATTTCCTGGTGGACTATGATTTATAAAGGTAAAGTTGCCTGCAGGTGTGCTTACACACAGTTTTTAAGAAATTTTTAAATTTTTTACTGTGTGTAAGCACACCTGCAGGCAGATTTTATTTATTTATTTTTTTGGTGCACGCCATTTTTGCTTTTTGTGCGCACATAGACTTTTAGTATGGATCCTACGCACTGTGTTTATAAACGAGGCCCCAGACTATTAAGGCCCTAACATATGATTCATATTTTCATACTCATCAAACCAGTCAGTGAGCCTTTGTGGAAACATTGTCATCCTAGAAGTGACAACTTCCATCAGGTTAAAATGTTTCATCCCAGGATAAGAGTGATCACTTAGCATAACTTTAAACAAAGTATAAAAAGTAAACTTGACAGTAGACGAACTATGTAATGGAGAAACTGTCTCTAACATATCTTAGACATTTCTGTACTGACATTTCCACCAAAATGTACGACAATACTGATATGTGATGAGCTAAAATTGGCTGATAATATTGGCCTGCCAATTTATCGATCAGGCTCTCTAATTATATTATCCAAAAACACTGATTTCAGCTGTGATATTGCATTTAATAAGAAGAGGTTACATTGACATCATTACATCAGTTTTTCTTGTACCTACTATCAACCAAAAAGTTTCATACAGAGGTAAAAAAAAAAAAAAGACAAATGCTGATCCTGAGATTTTTAAGAAGGCAGACTGAGCTCAAGCTGGATACAAATCAGATATGTGTATAACCAGATCTGGGGAACTCTGCAACATGTCATAATGAAAGTTGAAGATGACAACCACCATGATTTCTCTTCAGCAGCTTGAATCTGTAGTTGGTCAATCAGTGTGGTCTTTCTAGTTGACTGAGAAATTGGTTGTGTGCTCCCTTGTGTTTTAAGACAGTCTATCCACACAGGACTGAGTCAGCATCAGTCTTCTTGTTGGTCTCTAACAGCTTCGTACTGTGGTGGCTGTCTGTAGAGACAGTAGTGCTGAGTCATGAAGAGGATGTCAAACACCACAGAGAACAGACCCAGACCAAACTTTGTAGGATCACCAAATATCAGCCTCCACTCGTCTGAGGAGAGACACACATTACAGTTAGTAAAAAAAACATGCTGTTGTTCAGATATACAGTATACTATTTGTTGTGGCAAATGTATGTGCATTATCACCAGCAGGTGGAAAAAGTATTTAAATTTTTTTAATTCATTTAAATCTTTATGTAAATAAAGATGCTTTTTTTTTTTTTGTTATGCTCATGGTGCGGTTATATATATATATATATATATATATATATATATATATATATATATATATATATATATATATATATATATATATATATATATATATATATATATATATATATATATATATTGGTATCATAAAGTACCGTAGTTACCATTGTTGTAAGACTGTAAGATCATCTGTACAATACTGAGGATTCCACCCGTGAAGTCCAGCAACACGTTGCCAATACTCCACCCCTCAGTACTCTGTCTTCTGTAGTTCATGTATGCCTGGAAAACAGCCAGAAAACCAGACACTGTAACCATCTTCATCATATGAACAACATAAAATTAAAATATACAATATAATGCTGGACTGAATTTTGTGGAATAGCATTGAAACAGACTATCATAGTATATGTTGTATCGATCAATTTTTTTTTAGAGGTTGTAGTTTGTGCTGTTGCTGTTTTGAATTGTTTTTTAATATTTAAAACGCCGCTACCGTAACTACAGTCTCAAAACACACAAACAGAACATTTGGTAGGTAGTATTTACCCTCACTATGTGTGTATAGCTTACCTGAGGCACATATTTGATCAGAGTGACTGCTAGTTTAATGTATGAGAAATAGTAGAGGCAATTCAACCAGGTGATCTGTTTGGCTATAGCAAGAAACAAGCTGACCAAGGCAAATGTCCAGCCAATCAGCAACAAGAACAAGGCCGTCCAGGAAACCTTTTGACTCCCCCTCTGAAAGACAGTGGACACAAAGGATTACACACTGATAAAGACTCAAGGATATCCTGTGACACAAACTGCAGTTCCACACATTCACACAAACACATATGACGGAATCGACTACTTAAAGTAATTCCAAAGATCCATTTAGAAATTGAAAAATTCTCATGTAGTGAGAGAGGACATGAAGTTAATTGGTGTGAGTGAAGAGGATGCAGAGGACAGGGTTAGATGGAGGTACATGATTCGCTGTGGCGACCCCTGAAAGGGAACAGCCGAAAGGAAAAGAAGAAGAAGTACATTTCCATAGCATTCATTTCATCAGTACAACAACAGAGTCACTCTGCTCACTTTCTATTTTTAACAGAAACAGTTTCCATTCACTCATCGATTCACTCTGTTGTTTTTTTTAGTTTTAAGTTACTCTCAATAAAACTCAACACTTCCTGCAGATGTTTCACAATAAAGGTTTTCTTATTCTGTTCTTGTGCCGAGTTAGCATTTGCTCTCTATTCCGGGACAGTAAAGCCATTAAGAGTTTGGAATGACTCTTAATGGCTCAGTGGGATTCAAGGGGTCCACTGCTGAAGAGTTGGTTGTTAACCTGGCTACACAATGTTAAGAAGAAACTCAATACCAGGCTGTTTCACCTTACGCCCTGGTTTAAAGTTTCAAACCTGTTCCTTCAGGAATACCTGCATTCAGGCCCCCCTTCAGGTTCTAAGTGCCACAGGGACACAGAGGGTGACACCTCCAACACTAAGAAGAAACAGCCGTGTGATGAACCTTTGGCTCTTATAGTGGACACACTGGCCTCTGAGTTTGCACAGATTATGGCCCTTCTTCTTAATTTACAGCCTGGCGGGCCCATCTGCTGCGGCTGTTGCTGCAGTTTCAGAGTCGCCACTCCAGGCCTATGATGAGTGTGATTCACCTAGCTACTTTACCCTCCGTTACTAGCCAAAATGATGTGGATGCACTTTATTGCAGCCTCAGGGAATCTTTTTACTGATAAGGAAGCAGTAGAACAGGAGGAACTGGAGAGGGAGTCCCCCCTCCCCTCAGCAACAGGTTCTCACAGGTCAGGAACAGATTCCCTGAAGGATGCTGAGGCTGGTCAATTCCACAGTTAAGCAAGCCATTCATTTGGCCATATCACGGCTTGGTCCGGATGCTGCCCCTGTAGAGGCTGCTCCCTTTAGCACCTTTTTCAAGCACACTCCACAACCATCTGCCTTCAGGGTTTCACCCTCTGTGCAATACATTGACGAACTTCAGAGGTGATGGCCAGACCCCAAGGTGTTCCTCCACCTACCGAGTGACTGCAGGGCTTTAATGCTTTCATTGCTTCCCTGATATTATCTCCAGATGAAGCCTGGATTCCCATTGTCCACAGTGTAGAATCACTGATGACCAAGAGCTTTGATATAGCAGCTCAGATGGGACGTGTTGAAAACTCTCTTTCCCACCTTGTTCTAGCTCAATCGCAGACTCTCCAGACTGCTGGAGTTGATGTTGCGACACAGAGCTTGAGAGATGCTTCAGAGAGAGTTTGGCAGACTGATGTCCACTTTGACCATGGCCCAGCGCCAAGTGTGGCTTGCCCAGTATCCCTTGTTGGAGGTGTGTAGGAAGACACTTTGCATGCTGCCTGTCATTCCAGGCCAGATGTTTGGGCCTGCAGCCCAACAGGCCTTAGAGCGTAGTATGCAAGTGAACAAAGTCAGGAAACAGTTTGCTGACTTACGCAGAGCACCTTTGACTAAACCGAGACACATCAGCACTCTTCACCTTGCAGCCAGCGCTCAGAGTCCCTCGAGAGCCGTCCAGAAGACAGCAGTGCCACCTCCAATGGGTCCGTTCACAGCCTGCATTTCCGACACCAAGGAATAGGGAACCCAAACACAGGGCTCCTACCAACCAACCCCCCAAACCCCACAAAGGTCATGGGAGTCGAGCCTGACTCCCAAAGACGAGGCAACAGCCGTTTCTCCCCGCAACATCTCAGTTGCTGGGAGGCCTTGATTTCGGATCAAGAGTTGATGTTATCAACTCTTTCCAAAGGATACAGTATCCAGCTCAGATGTTGGCCCCAAAGTTCAACGGGGTCAAAATGACTGTCGTCAACGACCCTCTGAGGTCTCTGGCTTTCAGGAGGTCAGATAACACTTCAATAGTTTATCGTGTGAACCACAAGGGGGGCACCAAATCCAGTCAAACCCCTGCAGGAGGCTCGGAGGCTCCTTCAGTGGGCCTCACCTCGCCTTGTAAGTCTCAGGGCAATGCATTTGCCAGGTGTGCAGAACAGGCATGCTCTCCCGTCAAAAACCCCCTCCGGGTGACTGGAGACTGAACCTGATGGTGGTGCAGATGAATTGGGAGAGGTACGGCAGAGCTGTGGTTTCCTGTGATCTGTTGGATTCTCAACGGAGTACCTTGGCCTCTCCCACCGAGACAGGATCTTCTGTCATAGTTGGAGGTGCGCATTTGGCATCCTCACCTGGATCGCCTTCAGTTGCATGTTTGGCCCCTGAAGGGCCTAGCTTGCTACTGAGTTCTTGTGATCAGGCTGTGGTCCAAATCATAGTTAATGCTCGAGCATCCTCAACTAGGGTGCTGTATGCCAACAGTTGGAAACTCTTTTCCAGTTTGTGCAGGGATCAACACATGGCCCGGAGTGTTACCAGTTTTGAAAGGTGCTATATAAATAAAGTTTATTCATTATTATTATATTGCTAGAATAAACATATTGGTGGATGATCGAACTGTAGGGGTCACATCCTTTGGTGAACTGTTTTCTAAAAGTTGCTCTCCAGTTGCGGCCCCCACATGTTGTACAGGTCCCTTCATGGGATTTGCCTATCATCCTAGAAACTTTATGTTGGAAGAATGAAATAGAATGAGAGTTACGAATGTAACTAAGGTTCTATGAATTCTGGATGACCACCAAAATTCATGGTCACTCGGAATCTTGACGAGAAGATTCTGTATGGGACGACTGCTGGGTGCCAGGCCTCTTTATCAGGTTGCTTGTGTCACCCAGGTCACATGTGGGACTTTGTTGGTATTATGTCTCAACCTCCTATGCATGTGCGTGATGCATTTCCAGGTATTACATACCGTCTCTGGCAGTCATCCAGAATTCATAGAACCCTAGTTACATTCGTAACTTTCGTTTTGAATGTAATGCAGCCACGTCCAGTGGACATTGGGGATAGACATAGAGAGAAGAGGCAGTATACAGCACCATCAGTGAATGAGGTTAGATAGGAGCACCACCCAGTTTTTATTCTGGAGCTATAAGCCACTGTATATGGGAAAAGTTTGGCAACCAGGCATCCAGTTGGATATTTGACACAATTTCACCTTCTGAATACTGGGACTTCAGATATATTTTCAACATCCACTCTATCACAAGCAGACACACACCTCATACACAGCAGCCTGGTTGATGTAGATCAAACAGAGCAGGACAGCATGGAGACTGAAGAAGACATCATTAGCATTGACAGGGTTAATTCCATCAGGGTTCCTCTTCAGAAACTCCTCCTACAGGGCAGGCACACTGCAGCTTAACAGACAACAGACACAATATACTGTACATGCTTTACTAAAAACCTACTGTAGCTCTAACCAAAGTCAAGTTGTGCAACAGTTCAGCCATTTATGAGGGGTCAAAACTCATGTAAATATATATACATGAACAAGAAATGCCCAATATATATGTAATATGTGGCTACATTGCGCTGAATTAATTAAAATATTATAACAGCCAAATGTGGTTCTGTGTGTGAACTGACCTGAGATTCAAACCTTGAACACCTGGGAGTAAAACTTATCAGACAAAAATGTGAAATTGTGTCTGATTAGGAAAACATGAATTGTAATGGAAAACATGATTTGTAATGTTATTTACCAAAATGATCAAGTCCGACAGCATTGGTATTGTCAACAAGGACAGGTGCCATGCGGCAAATGTGGCCTTTATTTCTAATTTCACTTTTTAAGAAATATATGTTTAAGTTGCCTGTAAGTCCCTGTTTACTGATGTGCTCATGTTGCTGTGCTGAGCACTTCCTCTATATGTTTCACATTAAAACTATTCTAGCAGTTTAAAGGGCACATTCACTTCACTTCCCTGAAACTTCAATAAATCAAACATTTATTCCTGTTCATTTCCTCTGGATTGCAATGTAAGGCTCATAGAATATTACTGTTCAGTAGCTGCCCACTGAAGTACAGTTGTGTCTATGATTGTACACTGTTGTTGTAACCCACATAATCAACATTTCACTTCTGAAAGGTTTCACCAGGCTCAGTAGTACTAAACATGATTGGTGAACTGATCTTGAACTGCCCCTTTAAAAGGATGAAGTTACCTTTATATAAGGCACCCAGAAGAGCCCGATATTGAAGACACTGTAAGCAATGAAGCCAGTTAGGTTGAGAGCCAGGAAGTCAAAGTTGAGACCTACAACACTGAAAACAAATGTTAGTATTATTTGTCTGAGTCAGTTTATTTTTTTGCATGTCCAGCCTAATCAAACATATCTGGGGTTTGTAGGGTCCACACCTGGCAACTGAGTCACCAGGACATCCCATGCGACCCAATTAGGCAATGTAAAGCAAAGATCACCAAAGAAATATCACCAAAATATATTTAGCAGCAATTTCTAAACAATTAATTACAATTGATTTTACCGTAATCAAAAGACTATGCAAAAATCTGCTAAGTCTGACTGGACATCGGTATGAACCATGTGTATTTTCTTCTGCTTATTACATAAAGTTAATAAAGAAACTATGAATAAAACAATTTGTTGGGGCGTCCTTGCGCGTAGGGATTTAAGATGCTGACCAAGTAACTGGAACATCTAGATTTGAGTCCAGCTGTGAACCTTTGTTGCAAGTCATCCCCAATCTCACTCCCCTCAATTACTGTCAGCCATCTACTGTCCGTCTATCTAACAAAGACAAAAGTTTTGCTACAGCTATTTTGGGGAACCAAATGTAATCATTATTGCAAAAATTTCAAAATGTAAAAGCTTCAACTAGTTTTCACTATGACAATAATTTAAGAAATATCCACTGAGAATTTATTATGAGCCCAACAGATGCAATTAGTAAACTACAGGGAGTGTTTATATGATGATACAACTCATGAACAACTGCAAAACATGTGCATAAAGCAGAATTCTGCATATACAGTATATGGCCTATTTTACTTTAAATTATTCAGAAACTGATTTTTGAGTTTCATTTTCACATTTCTAGTGCAGCCATCATGATTTTGTAGTTTGAAAATCCATGGTCAGGGCTTTGAGCTGGATGTCTGTTTGAGCAAGAGTATATTTGAGTGCATGCATACGGGTTTAAACAGTATATGTGAGTGAGTTGGGATGCTATTAAATCAAAAGTCATGATATAGATATCTGACAGTATAAAAACACCATGCTATTTAGTTCACTTGAGCAAAATTGCACAAGGAAAATGTCAAAGAAAACCTAGATGAATGAAGAGAAGGGCAGAGGACAGACATAAATCTACCTTTTCCTCCTCCAGTTTTCCCAGGCTTGTGGATAGAAGGACACCGACCAGGCCAGAAAGTAGATCCAGCCAATCACCTGACTGATTACTGACAGGACACTGCTATGGACGACCATAAAGCGGATCCTGACGGACCAACTAAGGAGAGAGAATCAGGCTTACAGACACAAAGAAACTGGACAGTGGTGATGTACCATCATACTCTACAGTATCATCATCATTACACTGTCAAAATAGGCCTTTTAAATGCTTATTCTCATGTAATTTCAGCATACAGTATAGAAAATATATTGGTAATACACTATCACCCATACCCAGAAGTTCTGGTAGACCCCTGCATCTCATTCTGAGCATAGCCTGTAGTTTGTCCAGCATTATTAGCTCTTGTCGCACACTGATGCTGAATGTATTAATGTAACCTGATAAGTACAGTCTGATGACGTGTTGGTGTGTCTAAGAGATTATGATATTTTTATTGTACATAAAATCGAGTATGTCTGTCCATGGTGGGAAAAATGTGGAGTGTACCTAAAGATGAATGAATTTGACTCATGGAATAATAACCGCACAGAGTGCTCTAATGTTAGTAAGGCTATCAAGATTCAGGTTAACAAGATTTATTCAGTAAGCAAAATTACATGTTAAGTACATGATGGACAGATTTATGAAAAGAACAAAAAAGAAAAACAGGTGTTACTCATCAAGCAAAATATGGTAAACATGGTTTTTCAAAAAGAGTCAACTGAGGGAGCAAACAATGAATTAGTGTGGAAGTCTAAAATAGGTTATAAAAAGATGCATTTTCAAGGAAAACATGCATTTGTGTCAACATTACTTTAACCCCAACTTAACTATCTTGGCACACCTCTTTTCTAAAGGAACACTGGAAGGAAGGCAGAGCATTGCAAGAGTGAGAATAAAGGGGAGCCAACTCTGCTAAATCAACTACCTATTATGTCTCTTACAGGACAGTTGCCATCGTATGTTAAAGGGGACCTATTATGGTCATTTCCAACTCAATATTTTTATTCTGGGACTCCACTAGAGTAACTTTGCATAATTATCTTATACTGGCCCTTTATGCAGCTCCTCAGTTCATCCTCTGTCTGAAACAAGTTGTTTAGCTCCTGTCTCTTTAAGGCCCCCCTCCCTAAAAGCCCACTTTCTACTGATTGGCCAATTTCCAGGAAGCCTACCAAGGGGCAGCACCTCGTGTTTTGTGAGATTAGCACCGCCCGCACCACCCGCACCGCCTCATCCTCTTGCTGGTGTGCTCGACGGCATATGACAGCTACAATAACTTAGCTTGAAAAATAGCGATATGGGGCACTGAATTTGATAAATTTACTGTTTACCAGACCACAAATAAGAAAAGAATAAGGTTTGAAAAACATTAGATGCCGCCAGAGCGGAGTGTTTCTGGGGGCTGTGGCCTCACTGATTACCGTACAAAACACACAACTTTTATAACTTTATTCACTGATTTTGGTAAAACTAGATCATATTTTCTGGTTTTCCCTCTGATGTCCTCTGGCTGCTCTGCCTCAACTCTCGTTGATTTACGCCGTTTCCTGATGGACAGAAAGCTTTAAAGTAACCGCTAACTGCTGCTAACTGTAGCTGCCATTAGCTAGTTAGCTCAGTTAGCCGTGCAGCTAGTGCTATTACCTAGCTGACTGATGTTAGCTGTCAGACATCACTGCCAACAACACTGTTCATTTATTCTACTTAGTGAATAAAGTGATTGTTATTGTCATGCTGGACTGATGGAACAGTGGACCGATGTAGGAATTAATGAAGAGGGGAAAAGATAAGTCTCATGTCAGTGCGTGCTGCTTCTGTGCTGATACCCACCTGTTGAGGTCTGTGTTGTTGCTAAGCAGGTATGTGGTCACCTGACCGACATCATGGGCTGTCACATTGAAACTGACTGAGGTTGCCTCCACTGGCAGCAACACCTAAAACAAAAACAAGAATATAAACCCAAGTGGTTTTAGTCAACAACTTATTGGGAGACAGTCCCATGTATCCTCTTCTTGGTTAAGTAATGAGTACATAGAAATAAATATGATCCTTGTCTGCTGATGTTTACTTTGGTTGAACCATGCTATTAATTGTGCACTCAGCATACACAATGTTGAGTGATACTGAATTTCTTGTGGTTCAAGCTCAGAGATGTGGGCTCTGTGTTTTGTATTCGAGGCATCTTAATATAATTTTTGGACAACAATGGAGCTCTTTGGCACAGAAAAATAAGCTAGATCAGGCTTTAGTGACACAGATCATACTTCTTAGTTTATTGTTGCTTCTTTTCTCCTCTTTATTTTTAAATAAAATAAATAATTTTAAATACTGCATCTGCTGTATATCTCTATATTTAAAGGCATTTTCTTTGCAAATTTGCATTTCATGGGATTCATACTCTCTCTTTATCATCTGTGATGCAAAGTTCACAATTTGACCCGAGGATAGTAAAAGGGGTAAAAGTAGAAAGGGGCATCATCTTGGAAGCATGTAAACCCAACATCACAGCTGGGTGTGGTTACAAGTACAACGGACCACACTTACACACTACACAGGGAGAGGGTGAGCATGTGGTCACCACTAGTTAGCAGGGCAAGACAGATTATTAGACTGGGTGCAATTGTAGTGTAGTGCTATGTCTATGTTGTAATCATTTCACTATCAAGTACATACACACACACATACATACATAATACATCCAGACTAACCCAGAGGAAGACTAGTTTGAAAGTATGTTTCACTGTTGCAATATGCAGCACAACTTTTTCAAATTTGGTTTCATGTGTTACCTGCTCAGGCACTGTGATTATAGATGAGTAGTTCCACTTGGAGCTGTAGGTTACATTTAACTGAATCAAAGCTGACTGGTTGACAGGGGAACTAGAGAAAGACACAAAAATCCAGTCAGAACAACACTGATCCTGACAGCTGCTTTTACAAAACTATAGGAGCATTAAAAGGTACAATGTGTAAGCTATTGCCAGAATTATAGTTTAAAACATCATCTATGTATTGTGTTGCAGAGATATCTACTGAAATGAGCATGCTAACCAGCTAGCCCCGGTCCGCCCTGTGTCCAACATGAGAGGACGTAGAAGTAGAGCTGCTCTGAGCTTTTGATGCTGCTGCACTAGCCGGCTGCTCTACTCGTGCTTCTCGACCTCTCGTTCCTCCACTGCCTCTATTTGTCTCCTACCACCACTTGATCTAAATTATTAAAGACTGTAGTATTGATAAACTCTGACGTTACTGGTTCTTTTATTGGTACTTTTTAACATTTTGGTGTAATTTATGCTGCAACCTGTCCCCTGGTCTCTGTCTCGGGGCTGAGCTCCTCCACACACACACACACACACACACACACACACACACACACACACACACACACACACACACACACACACAGAGCAGCAGAGCAGAGAGGCTGCTGTGGAGACACTAAGTGCAATAAAACCTTTGCGAGTAACATTCCTACTAATACACCTGTTCAACAAGCATGAACATGGAAACATGTACAAAGCGATATTTTAATCTGCTCTGTCCGCAGGTTCTCATCTACTGCTGTGGACAGGCACAGCGTGCTAGCTCAGCTAATAGCGAACTGTTACAAACAAGCTTAAACAAAAGCTGTCTGTATGTAGTCTAACTGTTCAGCTTAGTTTGCCACGTACCTTAAAATTTGGCAAATTCTTGTAAACTTAGCTTCTGGCTGAGACAGAGGGGGAGGACGTGAAATGATGCCCCCTATTTGATTGGAGCATGTGGCCAAGAATTACACATTGTACCTTTTTAAGAGCAACCAGGATCTGGATTTTACTTCTTTAACTTGCTGAGCATATTTGCTTTTGTAGTTTTTCCCTGTTTCATTTTCATGCCTTTGAGGTAAAAGCAGTACATCAGCAGCTTCAGTACAGCTGTACAGTCAGCACTGTGTATAGAGTGTTGTATAAGCTGTCACGTGGCCAGTGCAGAAATGTTCATTGGTTTAAGAGAACTGAGAACTGAAAAACACAGCTGAAACACACCTGGTTTGACATGTTTTTCAGTTTAAGCTGCCACTATACAACTACAGTATGCCACTCATTTATTCACTAACAGACCATAACCACAGTCTATAGTAGTATAGAGGTTGAAGCTACGGCTTTTAAACAACAACATCAAAAATTACATTATATATGTTGGCAAACAGAAGTGAATCAAATCTTGGCTTGGCCTACATGTTATTTTAGAATGTAGTCTATGATGGATTTAGACTGCAAAAAAATTAGCAAACCTGTTGATGAATGTGAGGTGCAGTTACGGATGGTGAAAATCATTTTGAAGCTGAACAAATCCTACAAAAACTCAAATGGGTTATAACAAGTAACTTAACATGTCTTAATGGACGTGCTGCATTCATGGGATCTGACACAGCCAGTGCGCTGAGTGTCACGAGACCTGATTAAATTCTCTCAACAGAATGTTAAAGGGATAACTGATTTGCACTGCAATGTACTTGTGTCACAAACTGCTAATGAAAATTTTGAGAGGGATTGGTTCAGGGTAGGTAAGGAGACAGTGACAGGAACTAACTTGTTCTGGGAACATGGGTTTTGTGCACTCTCTGTGCAAAGGACAGAGGATGTAAAGATTTTTACAGACTGCATAGTGTTGATCCACATATGACATTAGCCAAACCCACTAAAAGAGAGCGGAAAGATTTGGGTCCCTGGGTGACCAGGTGTTTGCAAGATGTTTGGTTATACCTTTCCAGGCAAACACGCATTACATCTCATTGCTAAATCTAAACCTGCCTGTATACCAACAGTTGATGACCCTGATTGGCTGAAGTCACACAGAAACTGTGGGCCCAAGACAAATACGATGTGGCCAGTGCCAAAGTTGCAAGATTTTGAGACGAAGATCAGTCAGGAAAAGGGCCATTTTCCGTGTGTCCTTTCCCTCTTCTGTTCCTACGATGAGCATGTACAACTTAAAACTCTGCTGGAAAACTTTCCAGTGCTCGTAAACATTCACTGCCAACTTTGATTCTTCTGGCAGGTGAAGGTAACTCATTTAAAAAAAAAAATTCATGAAGTTATTCCTGGTACCATGTGTTGATGAGACAGAACGCCATGACTGCGTTAACTCTCAAGACTGCTTTATTACATCACATCTGTATCATACAGCATAGTGACACTGCTGCCTAATACCTATAACTGTCAATACAACTGTGGCCCACAGGTTTTTGAAAAAGTAATTTCATCTGCTACTCAGAACAGATCGTGACAGGTTATACAAATAACTATAAAATATTAATGCTACATATTTGCAAATTGGCATTTACCACAATTTAGCTCCTACAATCTCCCCCACTCCCTCCCAAGAATACTGACCAGAGCAAAGCAGTGCATGCACTGCAAGAACCTTGTTTTTTTGGCTATAATATGAATGCGACTTTTCTGAAACTCTTGTGCAGACTGTGTTTCTGTGGCTACCTGGAAGTAATGGTGATGTTGGCTTTAGAATATTCCTCAAGTGTGACAGCAATAGGAGCAAACAAATGCACTCTGGACTCTGGGGGACAGACAAAAAATAAAAAAAGGACAATCAATCCAAGGTTGGCATCAAAAGATAGTATGTACTGGCATCATCATAGAGCATATTTATTTAAAATCCTACTATTATCATAATCATCATGAGGTTACTGCTTCACTGAACATGTTAAACATCTTCAGAACCTGTACATCTTGAACATGTTGTTTTCCATTTACTGGATAAAAAAACAACTGAGTCCATGTCAAAATACAGCCAGGTAAAACTTTTTTGAAAAATGACCCTGCATTTTTTTGTCGTGTCAACGCCGGTGGATTCACCGTAAATAGCCATAACAGTCAGTCACCAGATATGTTGGTCAGTGTCCACGTGAGGATCAGCTGAGCAGGTAGCCATCTCTTTGCCAAGCCCAGACCAGACATCTCTGCAAACACTGCCAACACAACACACATGGCACACAAAGCATCATAGCAATTAGACAGAGCAATATCTTTCACATTAATAATGTAAAATCATTTAATTGAACAGCTGCTTCAGGTGAAATGTGGTGCACATGAAACTACCACAGTAAACACATAACCTGGGCTGTAATTCTAAAGCCATTTTCACACATGGAGTGCAAATGTATGTCCATCTATCATCCATTTTTAATCAATGTGTAGACATTGATTAAACCTAGAATCCATGCCAAGCAGCAATGAAGCTGGAGGGTCTTTGTGGTCCAACACCTTACTAATATATTCAAAAAGTACTATACACATTTATATACAGTGGTGTGCAAAAGTGTTTGCCCCCATCCTGATTTCTTATTTTTTTGCATGTTTGTCACACTTAAATGTTTCAGATCATCAAACAAATTTAAATATTAGTCAAAGATAACACAAGTAAACACAAAATGCAGTTTTTAAATGAAGGTTATTATTAAGGGAAAACAAAATCCAAACCTACATGGCCAGAGTTCTGAGACGAAAACCACTGCTGAGCAAAAAGAAAATTAAGGCTCATCTCATTTTTGCCAGAAAACATCTTGATGATCCCCAAGACTTTTGGGAAAATACTGTGGACTGACGAGACAAAAATGGAACTTTTTGAAAGGTGCATGTCCCATTACATCTGGTGTAAAAGTAACACCGCATTTCAGAAAAAGAACATCATACCAACAGTAAAATATGGTGGTGGTAGTGTGATAGTCTGGGGCTGTTTTGCTGCTTCAGGACCTGGAAGACTTGCTGTGATAAATGGAACCATGAATTCTGCTGTCTACCAAAAACTCCTGAAGGAGAATGTCTGGCCATCTGTTCCAAAACACACCAGCAAGTCCACCTCTGAATGGCTGAGGGTTTTCGAGCATGAACTGCCTTTTTAAGGTCATGCCACAGCATCTCAATAGGATTCAGGTCAGGACTTTGACTAGGCCACTCCAAAGTCTTCATTTTGTTCTTCTTCAGCCATTCAGAGGTGGACTTGCTGGTGTGTTTTGGATCATTGTCCTGCTGCAGAACCCAAGTTTGCTTCAGCTTGAGGTCACGAACAGATGACCGGACTTTCTCCTTCAGGAGTGTTTGATAGACAACAGAATTCATGAATTCATGAAAATTAAGACTTTGGAGTGGCCTAGTGGAGATAAGTTGAGCAAACTGTTTGCCAATGTTTATTAAACATCTGTTGCATTATAGCCGAACATTATATGGATTCAGATGTGAATTTGATACAGCATTCTAGTGAGCCTGACAGACTTTGGAGTGGCCAAGTCAAAGTCCTGACCTGAATCCTATTGAGATGCTGCGGCATGACCTTAAAAAGGCAGTTCATGCTCGAAAACGCTCCAATGTGGCTGACTACAATTCTGCAAAGATGAGTGGGCCAAAATTCCTCCACAGCGCTGTAAAAGACTCATTGCAAGTTATCGCTTGATTGCAGTTGTTGCTGCTAAGGGTGGCCCAACCAGTTATTAGGTTTAGGGGGCAATCACTTTTTCACACAGTGCCATTTGGGTTTGGATTTTTTTCCCTTAATAATAACAACCTTCATTTAAAAACTGCATTTTGTGTTTACTTGTGTTATCTTTGACTAATATTTAAATTTGTGTGACAAACATGCAAAAAAATAAGAAATCAGGAAGGGAGCAAACACTTTTTCACACCACTGTATCTATCTATCTATCACAGGTAACTGTGGTAGTGACTTGTCAATCACAAGGTAGCCACACCCTAAAGAATACCCTACTATTTTACTCTAAATGTGACCATAATTTTCTCATAGACTTCTATACAATCGGACTTCAGTGGAGTCACTCCCTGCTGGCCATGAGAAAGAATGCCAAGGCACTTCTGCATTGGCGTCACTTTTCAGACCTGGAGGTTATGTCCACTTCTTTTATACACTCTGTGGTATAAACCTCTAAAGAAGCATATTTGATAAAAAAATATTTATATTTATATATACAAACACACACATATTGGCAATACATACAAACATACATACATACATACATACATATACAGAGTGACAATTTTGACCATTGACAGTCTACATTATCAGAGAGCCTCAATCTTCCAAAACACAGGATGACATTTTTTTTTATGAAAAACCATAATATGTGCAGTAGAGGGCATGCAGCATCTTTCTCTGGTGCTATTATTTTGCCATGCAGTTATAAAACAAGAATCGACTAGTCATTGGAGAACCTCGCGATTTTGCATGTCAAAGTTCATTCTGATTGAACTCTGGCTGTGTTCGGAATCGCATACTAACATACTATTCATACTAAGTATGATGTCACATTGAGTATGCAGTGCGTTCCAACTGCATAGTATGTTCACTCAGTTTAGTGAACAAAAAAGAAAGTAATAAGCTTTTTAAACATTATGAAACTTTTTTCCATGACACCTCTGACTGAAAATGTTTACATTTGTGTATATGTGTACTGCTTTTTATTTTTATGTCATTGTCTTTTAATGTTTTTATTTTCATGTTATGTTCTCCATATGTATTTGCATCATTTAAATTTGATATGTACTGATATTGTTTACCTGAATGTTTGTATATTATCCTTTTGTCAATGAAAAAACAAAAACAAACAAAAAAAAACACTGCATAGTATGTGGATTTTATGTAGGCGAGAAATGCGCCGATGTATACTAGATTAGCAAGAATTGGCCGGTGACCAAGAGGGTGTCTGGGGGTGAGCCAAGATGGCGTCTCGGGAACATTGTACCATTGTGGCTCTGGAATTTGATGATTTAAATCTAGTTTTTCGAACAGCTAACTTTGTTTGAGGGCTTCCCAAGGCTACTATAACTTATAAGAACTACAAGGATATATGAGAGAGAGCATATCTCACATTTCTTTTTTTCTTTTTGTTCTTAAGCTAGCTGACTAACGTTAGCTGACTTACGTTAACTACAAGGCTGACCTGAAGTGATGTGATCGCAGCACTGGCTACAGACAAACTGAATTAGCATTTGTATTAAGAAACAAAATTAATTATTTGCTATATATAATAATATAAGTATTCTATTAAAATAGATACGAAAGAAGATATTCGCGGCATAATTCATTCCTATGACAGGAAATCTCTGGACGGCGAGTTTGAGATGGAAGTTTTACCAGAGCAAGACGTTTTGTGCTTGGCTGAGCTGTTACCAGAATTTCCAAAACCCGCATCACTGCAGACGCTGCACCGATCCGCCTGTCAATCTCACGCTCCATCCGTCCCTCACTCGTGAACAAGACCCCGAGATACTTGAACTCCTCCACTTGAGGCAAGGACTCCCGCCCACCCAAGAGGGCAAGCCACCTTTTTCCGGTCAAGAACCATGGCCTCAGATTTGGAAGAGCTGATTCTCATCCCAGCTGCTTCACACTGGCTGCAAACCGTCCCAGTGCATGCTGCAGGTCCCGGTTTGAAGAAGCCATCAGAACGACATCATCTGCAAACAGCAGAGATGAGATCCTGTGGTTCCCAAACCGGACACCCTCCGGCCCCTGACTGCGCCTAGAAATTCTGTCCATATAAATTATGAACAGAACCGGTGACAAAGGGCAGCCCTGGCGGAGTCCAACATGCACCGGGAACAGGTCTGACTTACTGCCGGCAATGCGAACACAGCTCCTGCTCCGGTTATACAGGGACCGGACAGCCCTTAGCAAAGGGCCCCGGACCCCATACTCCCAGAGCACTCCCCACAAAGCGCCCCGGGGCACACGGTCGAATGCCTTCTCTAGATCCACAAAGCACATGTGGACTGGTTGGGCAAACTCCCATGAACCCTCGAGCACCCGATGGAGAGTATAGAGCTGGTCCAGTGTTCCACGACCGGGACGAAAACCACTCTGCTCCTCCTGAATCCGAGGTTCGACTATCGGACCCCCTCCTTGAACCGCCACCTTAACGTGGTGGAGGGGTTTGAGTACCTGAATGACCCTGGGAGCTATGTTGTCTGGGGCTTTATGCCCCTGGTAGGGTCACCCATGGCAAACAGGTCCAGGGTGACGGGTCAGACCAAGAGCGGTTCAGAAGACCCCAATGGATTATTCAAAATCAAGGCCAGTTACGTCGCCCGGATTGGCGCTACCGGGGCCCCACCCTGGAGCCAGGCCTGGGGTGGGTGCCCGACGGCGAGCGCCTGGTGGCCGGGCCCCCGTGGACCCACCACCCGCAGGAGGATCCGTAAGGGGCCGGTGCAGAGAGATCTGGGCGGCAGTCGAAGGCAGGGGCTTCGCGACCAGATCTCCGGACACAGAAACTGGCTCTAGGGACATGGAATGTCACCGCTGGGGAAGGAGCCTGAGCTTGTGCGGGAGGTTGAGCGTTACCGGCTAGATATAGTCGGACTCGCCTCCACGCACAGCCTGGGCTCTGGAACCAGTCTCCTCGAGAGGGCTGGACGCCCATTTCTCTGGCGTTGCCGGGCGGGAGAGGCGGCGGGCTGGTGTGGGCCTGCTCATAGCCCCACAGCTCAGCCGTCACGTGTTGGGGTTTACCCCAGTGAACGAGAGGGTCGCGTCCCTCCGCCTCCGGTGGGGACAGGTCTCTCACTGTTGTGGCGGCCTACGGGCCGAACAGCAGTGCAGAGTACCAGGCCTTCTTGGGGTCCCTGGGAGGGTACTAGACAGTGCACCGCCCGGGGACTCCGTTGTTCTACTGGGGGACTTCAACGCCCACGTGGACAACGACAGTGACACCTGGAGAGGGGTGATCGGAAGGAACGGCCCCCCTGATCTGAGTGGTGTTCAGTTGTTGGACTTCTGTGCTAGTTACAGTTTGTCCATAACTAACACCATGTTCAAGCACAAGGGTGTCCATCAGTGCACGTGGCACCAGGACACCCTAGGCGGAGGTCGATGATCGACTTTGTTGTCGTATCATCTGACCTCCGGCCGCGTCTTGGACACTCGGGTGAAGAGAGGCGGAGCTGTCAACCGATCACCACCTGGTGGTGAGTTGGATCCGCTGGCGGGGAGGAAGCCGGACAGACTTGGCAGGCCCAAGCGTATCGTGAGGGTCTGCTGGGAACGTCTGGCGGAGCCCTCTGTCAGCAGGGTCTACAACTCACACCTCCGGGAGAGCTTCTCCCAGATCCCGGGAGGTTGGGGACATTGAGTCCGAGTGGACCATGTTTTCCACCTCCATTGTCGATGCGGCGGCTCGTAGCTGTGGTCGCAAGGTTTCTGGTGCCTGTCGCGCGGCAATCCCGAACCCGGTGGTGGACGCGGAAGTAAGGGATGCCGTCAGGCTGAAGAAGGAGTCCTATCGGGCCTTGTTGGCTCGTGGGACTCCCGAGGCAGCTGACAGGTACCGGCAGGCTAAGCGTGCTGCAGCCCGTGCGGTCACAGAGGCAAAAACTCAGGACTGGGAGAGGTTCGGAGAGGCCATGGAGGAGGACTATCGGTCGGCCTCAAAGAAATTCTGGCAAACCGTCCGGCGGCTCAGGAGGGGAAGCAGTGCTTCACCAACACCTTGTACGGTGCGGGTGGAGAGCTGTTGACCTCGACTGGGGATGTTGTCGGACGGTGGAAGGAATACTTTGAGGATCTCCTCAATCCCGCTGTCACGCCTTCCAAGAAGAAGCGGAGGCTGGGGACCGAGGCGGACTCATCCATCACCCTGGCCGAAGTCACTGAGGTTGTTGGCAAGCTCCTTGGTGGCAAGACTTTGGGGGTGGATGAGATCCGTCCTGAGTATCTTAAGTCTCTGGATGTTGTGGGACTGTCTTGGCTGACACGTCTCTGCAACATCGCGTGGCGGTCTGGGACAGTGCCTCTGGACTGGCAGACCGGGGTGGTGGTCCCTCTGTATAAGAAGGGGGACCGGAGGGTGTGTTCCAATCACAGAGGGATCACACTTCTCAGCCTCCCCGGTAAGGTCTATTCCAGGGTACTGGAGAGGAGAATTCGTCCGATAGTCGAACCTCGGAACCTCGAACCTCGAACCTCGGAAGTTGAAATCCTACAGAGCAAAGTTGAATTCCTGGAAAAAGAAAACAACGTGCTCTGTGACAGATGCATCAACCTGGACACTTACAAAAGGAGGTGGAATCTGCGAGTCGCTAGGATCCACAAACAATCAGGGGAGAACGTCAAGAAGATCATTGTCGACGAGTTCAGCCAGGTCTCACCCGACATTGCAGACCAACTGGCTTATTCAGTGGATATCGCCCACAGATTGGATCCTCGCACTGGGAATGTGCAGCCATCACATCATTGTGCACTTTCTGTCACGAACCCACAGAGACAAAATCTGGAGAGATGCCAGAACATCAACCATGCTGAAGGAAAGGAAGATAAAAATCTTTTAAGACCTGACACAGGAGACCAAGGATGACAGGAACAAGCTGTGGCCGCTGGTTGAACAGGCGAGGAAGGAGGGGAAGAAAGCAGGCTTTAGAGGGCCCTTCGCACACATTGATGGTAAAAGGGTCACAATGAATAACATGCAAGCAAAAAAGTTGTAAATACTTTTAAACAGCACTGCCTTATGTGGCTTAAACTACAGGAGGAGCAGGTACTAATAGTTTCTGGTTCACAGAGATTTGAATTTATCTAGTATTTGTGCTATCTAGGTAGTCTCAATTATCATTATTATTGCTTTTTTTGTTTTTTAAATCCACGGTAAACATTCCCACTTCTGCAATCAGTTGGTTGCAGGAAGTGATATTTAACTCGTTCGCGCCTTCTTGAAGAATCAGAGTGGTGTCAGCCGGCCTCCAGTCACCTCGGCTGTCGCTCCCCCTGAGGCGCACGTGGAGGCGAGGGCCAGTTCAATGCTGCTTGCAGCTTTAATTATTATTATCATCATCATCATCAACCACACAAGATATGTAACAGATTAAATCTTCATTGCACAACATGAGACTAATAGCCTACAATCTAGTGTTAAATATTACAATTAGCCTACACAGAAAATTAAAATTTTGTACAAAACGTGGTGTTTGTTGTCAAAACTAAGAGCCAATCAGCTCTTTGATCAGGCGACAGCCAGGCGTTTCCCATCATGCCCTGGGTCTTGCAGTCAGTGGAGAGCAGCTGTGGTGCCTGGCTAATAGCCTAGACTCGTTCAAGATGAGCCAGGCTTGCGCAGAATCGATCACCAGCAATCGCTGCACAATGCATGCCGATTTGTGTCCGACTCGATCCTGACTTGCTCTGACGTCATGCACACATGGGCAACGATAATCTCACGAGATCGAGGCGGCCACAGTTTTAGAGACAGGTGCCGCAGCTGCTCTCCACCAACTGCAAGACCCAGGGTATGAAACTGGCTCTTAGTTTTGACCACAAACATCACGTTTTGTAGAAAATCCTAATTTTCTGTGTAATTATTATATTTAACGCTAGATTGTAGGCTACCGTTAAACGTTAAAAGTTATGATAGACAAACTTGGACCACTGTGAAAAGTAGATTTGTTGTTATTGTTCATCAGAGCCGCCTCTATTTTCTGAGGTCTTTCAACATCTGCCGGACAATGCTGAGGATGTTTTATGAGTCTGTGGTGGACAGTGCTATCCTGTATGCTGCTGCGTCGCTAACAGACTCAACAAACTGATCCGTAAGGCCAGTGACATTGTGGGGGTGGAGCTGGACTCTCTGTCGGTGGTGTCAGAGAGGAGGATGCTGGCCAAACTACATGCCATCTTGGACAGTGACTCCCACCCACTCCATGATGTGCTGGTCAAACAAAGGAGTACCTTCAGCGGAAGACTCATCCCCCCAAAAAGCACAACAGAGCGCCACAGGAAGTCATTCCTGCCTGAGGCCATCAAACTCTTTTAACTCCTCCCTCTAAGTGTTAGTCTATATGACCCTAAGTCATTAAACTGGACATTGATTATTAACATCTCTGCAATACTTGACATAATTGTGCAATATTCTGTGTTAATACTGCTGTGCAATATACTCTTTTCAGTTTAAAATTCCCAAATTTATTGATATTTATTCATACTTCTATTACTACTGTGCAATATCCACCGTCTCATTATAATCTTAATAGGCTACACTTAACTTGACAGTTAATGCACTATTACTTACTACTTGTATTATTACATTGTATTATTATACCGTACATACTTATCATCAACTGGTAAATCCACTTTGTACTTTACACTTATTTTAATTTTATACTTATACCCACTTGGTACTTATTTTATCTGACCTGTATTATAGTGTATTATATTTTTTGCTTAGTCCTTCTATTTCTGTTTGCACTGACGTGATAGTGAGCTGCTGTAACAAAAGAGTTTCCCCTCGGGGATCAATAAAGTATTTCTGATTCTGATTCATGGAAAAATAAAGGGATCTCTTCTGCTTCAACTTCATCAGCGATTAAGTGCATATGCAATTTCATATGCAATTTCTTCAACCATAGTCGGCAAACTACAGGTAGCCTTCAGATCTAACAGGATGTAAATATTTCTGACTTCCTGTATATTCTTTGAAGGCTGCTGGAAACTGTACGACTTGACAGCAGCTTTTTGTCACCACCCCCTGCTGCTGCCGCCTGATCTCATCCACTTTCCAGCCGAGGCGCAGTTCTTCTCGAACAAGCCTATTGTGTTTCTTCAAACTGCGCAATGGCGATCATGTGATGCAGTCACATGACTTTCTTGCTTGAGTATATCAGGGCCATTGAATTATTGTTTAACGGCGCTGAGTATACCTAAGTGTGTCTGCTGGTAATGGCATACTTAATCGTTCATTTAGTAGGCAGTATGCAGTACTGATTGAGTAGCAGTAGGCTAGGCAGTACTTTAGTATGCGATTTTGAACACAGCCTCTGTGCGAAGCAAAGGAGGCGAGTCAATTTGCGACTGGAAGGGAATGATGTTCTGGGATTCAAACTCTGGTCTCCCAGCCTCTACACTATTCACCTGCTGCTGCTAGTTCTTGCAGAATTACTCCAGTATGGCCTCCCCTCAGTGTTATTTTTCCAAATATGTGATGCGTTTTAATACCATGCTTTATCATTTTGATTATTTTAGTTTTTGAGATGTCGTCCACAGAGGAGAGTGTTTTTTAAAGACAAGGAAAACTAAGGTAAACATCAAAATGTTCCTACAAGCCTCCTCTCTGTCAAAATGTAAAAATCTAACCCATAAAAAAAAATTGTAGTAACTCTAAAAATAGTAGCACAGTGCATCAGATAAGTTGGGCGGCTAGAGATAAAGAGGGGCTATATATTATGGAAGGAAAAAACATTACTAAAAACAGTTACTCGTTTATGTAGGCTATTGCTATATGAAGCTCTTCTTTAGTTTAACAGAAGATAAGCAAATAACGCTAATGTAAGAATCAAAGACTTTGCTATTAATTTTCAAAATGTGATCACATCACCAGAGAGCCAAAATCAATTTAACGTTAGGTGTCCAAATTCACTGTCATATAAGAACTTGACGTTTGACAACAAAACTTTTACTTGGAAGATCTTTCTTTTGTCTCATCCATTTCGTCTCAGAGAATGCGTTAAAGCTATAGACAGTAAGTTATTGACGTATGTAGCATAGTACACGAGCTTAATGCGTGCATTTTCTTTATCTGAACTAGTAAAAATGATTAAACTTACAGCAGCTGAATTGTTTCGACCGCTTCCTCTTTAGCAGGTCACAAGACAAATCTGAATAATTCTTCTTCTTCTTCTTCTTCTTCTGCTGCTGCTTCGTCTTCTTCTTCGTAAAGTTTTATGGAGATTGGCAATCAACATTATGGTAAATTACCGCCACCAACTGGAATGGAGTGTGGATCTGGACTCTAACTACACATTCACTAATGATTAAATAAAAGAAAATAAACTGAGATGAATAAAAAAAACTTAAATAACTAATCACACCATAGCTGTATTCTCTTTATCAAATTTGTTCTCCTAATATAATGAAACAACAATAGATAACACTTCTCTCTAGAACTTCTTTGTAAAAGATCTCATAGATCAAACTTCATCTTTATTTCTTTAAGGTTCAGTGTCAGTTCTCTTCTCTCAGCATCATATTTTGGACAGTACTGCCCATATGATTCTTTCATCAAACCACAACCCTAGAAATTTAAATTGTTACACTCTCTCCAATTCTTGATTATATAATCTTAATTTTGAATTATTGTCCTTTCTTTTTCGTGTAAAGAACATTGTCTTTGTTTTGTCTACTGAGAACTTAAATCCCCACTTAAATGACCATTCTTCTATTTTGACAATAGCCTCCTGTATTTTCTTCACACTAAATTCCAAATTCCTACCTCTTTTCCATATTGCCCCATCATCCGCAAAAAGAGAGAATTCCATCCCATTCTCCAAATTCAGAAAAACATTTGTCAAATAGAAAATAACAAAGGACTCAATATACTCCCTTGAGGAGTTCCATTTTTAACAAAAAAAAATTCTGAATAACACTTCCCTATTCTTACTTGAATCGATCTTCCATATAAAAAGTATTTAATTCACCTATACATTAGGCCTTTAATCCCTAATTTACTTAGTTTAATTAATAATCCTTCCTTCCCCATCATATTATAAACCTTCTCTATATCAAAAAAGATGGCCACTATGCTTTCCCTATTAATCTGAGCTTTCCTTATTTCATGTTCTAAACATAAAGCAGGGTCCATGGTATTTCTGCCTCTTCTGAATCCACTCTGATATTTTGATACAAAGCCTTTGCTTTCTACATAATATGTCAATCTTAGATTTATCATTCTCTCCATTATTATGCATACATTGGAGATTAAGGCAATAGGCCTATAATTCCCTGGGTTTGTGCAATCTTTTCCTGGCTTACGTATCGGAACTACAACAGCTTCTTTCCAGACTTGTGGCAATTTTCCGGTCTCCAAAACCTTATTACATAGTTCCAGTAGGATATCCTTCGATGATTCACTAAGATGATTTATGATAGTGAAACATATCTGATCTTTCCCTGGTGTTGACATCTTGGTTTTCCTGAGAGCATGGTTCAGTTCTGCCTTTGTGAATTGTATATTTGTTAAATCATCCATACTCTTTTAAGCCCATTCATTCTTTTTATCATTCCCCATATTTTAGCAATTTCTGTTTCTCTTCCTACTGAGTTACAAAATTTCCTCCAAAACTCCTTTGCATTTTTAATTGTTTTCCTTACCTTAGCTTGCAACCTTTTATATTCAATAAGATTTTGAAAATTGTTCTTTTTAACATTTTAAAAGCTTTATTTCGTGTTTTTATTAAATTTTCACATTCCTTTGTCCACCATGGTACGATTTTCCTTTTATGCTTACCTCCTTTCCCTTGAATTGTTTGCTTTGCTGCCCCTAGAATGGCTTCACAAACACAAATATTTAGTTCATCAACATCTTGATTAACATCAACTTTTTGCATTTCTTTATCACCAATCTTCTTAAATTTTTCCCAATCAGCACTGCTGAAAACCCATCGATCTACTCCTCCATCCAGTACCATATTCCTCTGCACTCAGCCCTACTTCAGTTATATGAAATAGTGGTTTTAGTGCACTTCCTTCTAGATTTACAGCTAATTCCTCCAGTAGTTCTAATGACAGCTTTTTGCAAGGATTGTAAAAATTTACTATTTTAATAGTACCATCTTTTGTCCAAACTTCCATTACTATCATTTCCCAATCTTTTCCTTTCTTCAGTACTCTATATTGCATTTCTTGTTTCACTAATACTATACAGCCTCCTCCATTTCCCTCCACTCTATCTCTGCGTATACTATTATATCCTTTTATTACAAAATCTAATGCTGGCTTAAGCCATGTTTCTTGAATACATATTATTTCTGGTTTATTTCTGAGACCTTTAACAAATCCTTTAAATTCCTGACCATTTGCTATTAAACTTCTTGTGTTCCATTGAAGAATAATCATTAGGTTCTTTCTCCAAAGACCCCTGGTTTCCCTTCTGCCTCAAGTCTTTTGTTGATTTGTTCCCAGGACAGATCTTTCATAGCCAAGAATTTTTCAGCTCCCTTCACAATTATTTTGATTTTCTCTGTTTTGTGTTTAACTTGATCTGCACAGTTGATTAAATAAGCAATGAACAAAACCAGCTTATCTACTGTCAGTTCTATAGTTTGGCTTCACTCCACGTCTTCACTGCTTCAGCATAACTTATGTTGTTAGCTGTTTTTACTTGTTGAATTTCCACTGCTCTTTTCCTGACTTCACAACCCCCAAATGCCGCACTGTGTTGGCCACCACAAATACAACATTTAGTCTGTACATTATCTCCACATTCCCTAAATCTATGATCCCCTGATGATGATCAGGAGCTGCTGGGGGACGGCTAACAGGAGGTACCTCTGGTCAGTCCGCACCGGCTACTGGAGGCTGGCTAACTACAGGAGCTAATGATTGAGTTCCCATGGTGCGGAACTGCACTTCCAATTCACTAAGCCTCGCCTCCAATGCTACAAATAATTTATTACATGTACCATTATCACTAAAGGAGGCAGAGGAATGGCTAGACATTTGACACACTGAGCAAGAGAGAGCAGGACAGTGAGAGGGAGAGAGAGAAGCCACTGCTAGCTGCTAAGCTAAAGAATGGTAGCTAGCGAAAATGAATAGTGTGTAAACTGTGGGATTAGCGAGAAAGAAAGAGAGAGCTATGAGTGCTTGAGCAGAACTAGTATACATTTAAATGTATAGCAGATAGTTAGTCACTATAATAAAGAGTCAAACAAAATTAACTGTGATGAGCTAGACCAGCAAAAATACACTACTAGTAACACACAAACACTGGTGACCGGAAATGAGACAATATGCTTACCGCAGCACTTCACAAATCTAACCTGCACCAACACTGCAAGCTAATCTTTCGGTTTCTTTTTGTTTAGCATTTACAGAGCCAGGGCTGTATACAAACACCAGATTTTTTTTCAGCACACACAGAACAGACAGCTAGCGGACCGTGAGGAGATATTCGCTGAATTTGACAAAAACATGTGTATTGGTTTAGAATTGCATACCCCACCTTTATTGTGGCTGACCCTCCACAGGGCTGCGCAAACGGAGCGGAAGGGAGTAGGGAGAGGGTGTAGGGGATGATCTGAGAAAGGCCCTATAAAAGAAGGGCCATTACATCACTGTAGCACGTGAACGCACATTGGTGCCAAGTGTGAAAACTGGAGCTTTTACCCACCAACCAAAAAAAAAATCGAGAGAATGTAATAATATTCAGGAGGGCTAATATTAGCCAGCTCACTTGATAATGCTTCCTATTATTGTCAGGAGGGGGCACTAATCTCTAAATTTTATATGCCTCTATGAATCTGGATCTTTAATCCCTTACCGGTGTTTGTTACTTTGTTCGTCAATTAACTAAGTGAGCATTTGCACTTTGTTTAGCTAATGTTAGCCAGCAATCTCTCTGTTGGAGATAAAACCGTTAACAAGAAATAATCCTTGTGAAAGTATAAAAGAAACAGACAGGGTTTGAAGAATGTGCTTTATTTTTTTCAGTCAGGGCTCTGCAGTGTTGGTGAGTGACAGCAAATGTTAAAGCCTCTCTAGCTTATTTGTTGTCATGACCTATGTGTGTGCTAGCTAATAATATAGCCTAGATGACTAGTACAAATGTAAATCACTGAGGCAAATTGCAAGGCATTGTAGCATATGGTCAAGTCCTAGTTTGCCTTAAAGATATTTACCTAACTCTGACAGGCCATATCATTGAGTCCAGCCAATTATAAATCAGAGCCATTAATAAATTGAAGTGTTATATTTGCAGTCTGGTCAGCGATGTGCCCCATTTGGTCATATATCATGATGTAGCTATCTTGGACTAAACAGGGTCTTGATTTGAGCTATATTTAGCTGCTGGGCAGAGCCATGATCTGTTTGGAGACCAATAACAAGGAAAATGAACGTGCACATTTACAAAATGGAGACAACGAGACACAGGTGAAACCAATAACGGCAAGCAATCAAAGACAGGAAGCAAAACTACAAGACACATGAGGGAGGGAGAATATTTCAAAATAAAACAGGAAACATCGATAGAAAACATGAAACTGAGGAAAACCAAGACTAAGAGGCAGAGCAGGATATGACAAGTTTTCCTCCACTGCCACTTTCTCCACAAGAATTTCCAGCCCCAATGAGAGACAGAAAAAAGGAAAACCTCGACAGCTACAACATCATTGTTACAGTCTCCCAGCTAATTAATGAGAGGGCGGATGGGTTGGAGAAAAGTTTGGGGACCAGAATCGAGTAGCTGGAAAAGAAAATTTATGATGCTGGAATCTAAAGTTGTATGGGCTCCGGGAGAAGGAAAATGAGGAGGCTTGCCAGGAAGCCCTAAGAATTTGTCAGGTGCTTAATCGGAGGAGAAAACAAGGCTTCCAGTAACTATAGATGTTGCACATCGCCTGGGACCCAAGAAGACAGAGCAAAACAGACCCAGACCGATCATCATCAAATTTATCTCCTGTAGGCAGGGAAATGCAGTGTGCAAAGCAATTAATGATTCTGATTAATGTGTACACACATTTCTGCACTTGCGCTTTGCTGGAAAAAGAGACTATTCACAAGTTGGGATCCACAAGTTTATGTCTTTGTCTTTTGTTTCTTTAAATGCCAGGGGGTTACGATTTAGTATCAAATGCAAAGCCTTACTTTTATTCACTAAGAAACTCAAAACAGATTTTGTATTCTTCCTGGAATCTCATTCAACTAATAATGATAGCCTATTAATCTTTGGAAGTCACAGTGGGGCAATAATCTTTGGATGTCACATGGATCAGAGCATGCTGCAGGTTTATGTACCCTTCAACATAACTATACTGGCTCAATCTTAAATACCGAATGTGACCCCGAAGGTTATTATTTATGTATTGTTGTGTCCACAAAATGTATTATTTTTAATGTTTATGGCCATAATTACAAAAACAATAACGACTGTCTTATTGACCATATGGAAGATTGTGTTGGATGGGTAAATACCCTGATTCCTTAATATAAATAGGGGGAGACTAATGTTTCCTCAGATAATATGCTTGATAGGTGGCCTCCTTGTCCCCCATCAAATGCAAGCTGTCATTTGCAATCCTTTATGGAATCCTTTTGTGAACTTGTAGACATATGGAGAGAAATGCCCCTCTCTCTGTTGTGTGAGGTCAAGCAGGGGAAAACAAGGGATTGGATCCAAACGCAGACAACGGAGGCAGGCTGGTACAGTTCAATGATTTAATGATGAAAAAAAGGCTTACACGGATATTAGGCAGGCAGTGGTCAAAACCAGGGAAGCAGTCCAACAGAGGCACACAAGTCCAAGGAAGCAAGCAATAATCAGAATCCAAAAATCCAAAGGCGAGGTCCAGGAGAAACAAAGAATCAATCCAAAAGAATACACAGCAAACAAATGCCGGGACGCTTGACATAAAGACAAAGACGAACTGACAAAGAAACAAGGGAAGCATGTTGTTTTCGATGCCATTCCCTCAGTTATCATCATGAAGATGAAAGGCTTCAACAACCAAAATTTAGGGGCTGTGCCATCTTCTAATTTACTTAATGTATGTCAGCTACTAAGATTTGTTTTTCACTAACATCAACAGTTCATTGAAAATCCATTGTATCAAATATATATATTGTACAATATTTAATTTTTTTATTTTCTTTAAATAGGAAACTCAGGAGTGAGCCAAGCAGGAATTAGTCAATAGTTACAGTGATGGGTACTTCCATATTTACACCCAAAATAACCTGACTATCCCAAACGAGGCCTTGTTACATCACACTCGTGTCAGAGAGGTGTCACGCTGGTTTGAATACAGGATGTTACTCTTGTCAATCTGCCACAGTATTTAAAAACAGCAGTAGATTCCGTCTGAAAGTGATCAGTTTTTATAACACAAGCTTTATTGAACAAAATAATATGATTGAAAGCAGTAAGACCACTGGTATTTCGGCCTTAGCTCAGTCCATATAGGGTCTTGGGTTGGGGACCAGAGGGTGGCCGGTTCAAATCCAGCATGGACCAGTGGATACGGAATGTGGACTGGTAGCCAGAGTGGTGCCAGTTCACCTCTAGGGCACTGCCGAGGTGCCCTTGAGCAAGGCAGCAAAACCCTAACTGCTCGGGGTGCTGTGCTATGTGGCAGATCCATCGCTCTGATATCTCTCCACATCAATTGCATGTGTAGGTTTCTGTGTGTGCTCAGACCTATGTCTCTGTGTGTGTGTGTGTATAAAATTACCAACAGAGTGAAAAAATGAATTTCCCCAAAGGGACAAATAAAGTAATTATTATTATTCCGACTAACATATTATTAAAAACCACAATATCAGTTACCATTTCTATGCTGATGACACACAGTTATTTCTCTCCTTTGACACTAATGACACCAATCAATTAAACAACCTCCACATGTGCATTGTAGATATCAATAACTCGATGTCATCAAATTTTCTACTGTTAAACTCAGAAAATTCTGAGATTATTATCATAAATTCAGACTCATCGCAGAATTACATTTCCTCCCATCTTGATCCCCTCTCATCCAACATTACTAACTCGGAAACTCAGAAACCTCAGTATAATCTTTGATAACCACCTCAATTACGACCAGCATATTAACTCTGTTGTCCAATCATGTTTCTTCCAATTAAAACAAAATACAAAAATAATTTTTAATCTGCCAAGAATTTTGAAACAGTAATTTATGCATTCATTTCATCCCGGTTAGATTACTGCAATACACTGCCTCACACAACAAAATCTCAATAAACTTCAACTGATTCAAAATGTCACAGCCAGACTCATAACCAAGTCCAACAGGAGAGAACACATCTCACCGGTTTTAAAATCACTTCATTGGCTCCCAGTCTGTCTTAGAAGAGATTTTAAAATTTTAATGATCACTTTTAAGGCTCATAGAGGGTTAGTTTCAGAATATATAGCTGACCTCTTGACCCCCTATGACCCTAAATGCAACCTGAAATCCTCAGGTGGGTCATTCCTGGCCATTCCTCGGTCAAAACTTAAAACTAAAGGTGACCGGGTCTTTTCTGTTAGGGCCTCCCAGTTGTGGAATGACCTGCCGGAGGAGATCAGGGAAGCTAACACATTGTCTTCTTTTAAGTCACTTTTAAAAACTCACTGGTTTAGACTAGCTTTTTTATTGGTTTTACTGTTTGTTTTATTATCTTTCGCTGTATTATATCATAATATTTTAATAACTGTTTGCTTAGTCTTTTTAATTATATGTAAAGTGCTTTGTAATTTGTCTTGAAAAGTGCTATGTAAATAAAGGTATTATTATTAGTAACTGTCTCATCATGGTCTCAGATTTCATCTATCCATACAAATGTAATACCAAGGATTTGGCCAGCAGATGTCACCATTTTTGAACTGTTGTCACTGTCACTGTTGAAGCATCAAATGCTTCAACAGTGACAGTGAACCATTTTCAACACAATTGCTTCATAGTGATTCAATGCTTCAAAAAGCTTTGTTTCCCCCAGCACTACAGTTTATGCCAATCGCCGAGTCAAAAAAAATTACATCAAACTTTGTTTCAAACCGACTGATCCTTCCTACTTCCGCCCCAGCCGAATTTGACTGTGATCTGTGGCTAGCAATAGCCTGCATGAGCAGCAACTCTTGCAGCTCCTGTGCAGAATGTGTGAAGGCAGACTGAGAAAAGAGGGTCAAGGTATATCACAGTCTGCACAGGAGTTGCAAGAGATGCTGCTCATGCAGGCTATTGCTAGCCACAGATCACAGTCTGCACAGGAGCTGTAAGAGACGCAGCACGTTGACATTCATCAATGGATATCCGGACATTTATTCAACTTCAAAACTTTAATCATTTATTTTTTAGTTCACATTTTCATGAAATCATTGCCTCATGCAAGCTCCTCCTAACCTATTTTCCCATTGGCTAACCCTAACCCTGCCTGCTTCACTCCCATTGGTTCACACAAGCTCAGAGGGTTGTTGAGAATGAGGGGTTTAAACTCATTTTGAGGTTCAAGGAAGGAAATGATATAAGGAAAGTTAGTCCCGTGGCATTGACTCAAGGGTTGAAGGAGAAAATTGGTGAAAGTGTTGGGAGATGGCGGTTTGTTAATCAAGTGTAAAGATGAGAAGCACAGAGAGAAAGCGATGAAGTTGACTGAAGTGTGCAACAAAGTCATGGAGAAAGCCAAGAAGACAGGTGATGGGCCCTTTGTGAGAAGCGTTATTTGAGGTCAAGCATAAGGTATAGGATTTGAGGTCAAGCATAAGAGGTGGTAAAGTTATTGGCATTAAACGTCTGCAAGCAAGAAGGGGAGGAGAAAGGGATGATAGTTTATCAGTGTTGCTGGATTTCCAAGAGAGTGTATTGCCTGGTAAAGTGACAGTGGGATACATAAGTAACCATGTAAGAGCATATGAAACATCTCAAAGGAGGTGTCCTTTGAGATGTTTCAAATGCCAAAACTATGGACATATTGCAGCTGGGTGTAAAGGAAAACAAAAGTGTGGAAGGTTTGGAGGGGAACATGAATATGGGAAACGTGAGGACGGGGCAGAGATGAAATGGGCTAATTGTGGAGGTGCTCATAATGTGGCCTATGGTGGGTGTGAAGTGAGAAAGAAGGCAGTGGACGTGCAGCAGCTAGGAGTGAACATGGATATATCTTATGCAGAAGCAGTAAAGTTGGTTCAGAGGGAAAGTAGAGTGGAGAGGAAAGAAAAAGAAATAGAGAAGGAACAGTCAGCTGAACAACAAGTAACAAAAAGTCAGATGGGAGATGGAAATATATTGCTGGTAAATAAGGAGAATTTTGTGTATTTCATGGCTGAAGTAATTAACTGCATGTTCCAAGCAAGGAGGAGATCTGAGAAGATTGAAATAATTGTAAAAGGTGCAGCAAGATATTGAAATATTCAAGGAATGTCTGGGATGGCTGTTTAAGTAGAGCTAAAGAATTGTGGTCACAGGATTAATTTTACACATGTTAGTTCTTCAGTGGAATGCAAGGAGTCTGCTGTCAAATTGCCAAGAATTTAAAGGATTTCTTGAGGGTTTAGAATGTAAACCTGATATAATATGTGTTGAAGAGACATGGCTTGAACGTAACTTATATTTTGTGAAAGATTCAAGGATATGTGTGCATAAGAAAGGATAGAGAATATGGGAGGATGTGTTACTTTTGTCAGGCAAGATGTTTCGTATAGAGAAATAGAAAAAGGGAAAGATCTGTAGTAGTTGTTGAAGTTTGATTAGGGGATGGTAGTTTGGTTATTGTGAATTTCTATAATCCATGTCGGAGGTTGGAATTGGAAGCATTGGAAGCAATAAAGGGACTAGATAGTAGAAGGGTTATTTGGTGTGGTGATTTTAATGCCCATAGTACTCTTTGGGGAGGGGATAGGACTGATAGGAATGGATAGCGGAGGATTTTATGGACTCCTTGGGACTTGTGTGTTTAAATGATGGGAGTTTCATGACGTCACAGTCCTTGGCAGGTATTTGTTTGTGGGAGGTAATGAATCATTCAACTGTTGGAAGTGATCAGTACCCCATTTTATGTAAAGTAGGTAGTGGAAGCAGGGTGATCTTAGAAGATATATCAGAAAGGTGGGTATTTGGAAAGGCTCAGTGGGATAAATTCAGAGAAATAAGTGACACAAGTTTTAAAAATATAAATAGAGAACAGGATATAGAAATATTTAATGAAAATGTGAGAGAGGCTATAATCGGGGCTGCCTATCAGACAATTATAAGGAAAGTTGGTATGAATAGGAGGAAGTTAGTTCTGTGGTGGAATGATGAGTGTAGTGAGGTAATAAAGAAATAATAAAAAAAAATAGGAATATTAGGTAAAATGTTCAGATGGGTGAAGGAATTTTTGTATGGACGCTCTACAAGGATGATTGTATGGACGCCACAAGGAAGTGTTATAAGTCCTTTATTGTTTTCAATAATGATTGATGATGTGTATTATAATATTGGGCAAGGTATAGGGAGATCTTTGTTTGCAGACAATGGGGCACTGTGGAAAAGAGGTACGAATGTTGAATATGTTGTGAAACAGTTGCAGGAAACAAGAGATAGTGGGGCAGTGGTCTTTCTGTTGAGAAAACACATACGCTTTTCTTTACAAGGAAGAAGATTGGAGCAGAGGTCCAACTGTATTTATATGGCAAGGAGCTGAAAAGGATAGACTTATTCAAATTTTTAGGAGTGTGGTTTGATGCTAGGCTCACCTGGAATGTACATATCGATAGTATTGTAAATAAGTGTAAAAGGTTTTAAATGTGATGACATATTTGGTGGGAACAGAGTGGGGAGCTGACAGGTCTGCTTTGAAAGCTATATATATATAGGTTTAATAAGATCAGTTCTGGATTATGGGTGTGTGCCATATGGGTTAGGTTTGTGTGGGTCCCTGCCCATGTTGTAATTGTGGTGGCCAACTCAGTGTGGCATTTGGGGGTTTTGAAGTCAGAAAAAGAGCAGTGGAAATTCAACAAGTAAAGCCAGCATTAGATTTTGTAATAAAAGGATATAATAGTATACGCAGAGATAGAGTAGAGGGAAATGGAGGAGGCTGTATAGTATTTGTGAAACAGTAGAGTATTGAAGAAAGGAAAAGATTGGGAAATGATAGTAATGGAAGTTTGGACAAAAGATGATACTATTAAAATAGTAAATTTTTACAATCCTTGCAAAAAGCTTTCATTAGAAGTACTGGAGGAATTTGCTGTAAATCTAGAAGGAAACATTATTTGTTGTGGAGATTTTAATGCTCATAGTACAGTATGGGGTAGCTATAATGATGGAAATGGAGAGGTAATTGAAGAGCTAATGGAAATCAGAAATCTAATATGCCTCAATGATGGAAATGGTACCAGAATTGATGTTAGAAAGGATACAGAATCAGCCATAGATCTTACTTTAGTGTCAGAAACAGTGGCGGGTATTTGCACGTGGGAAATTGTAAGAGAAACAACAGTAGGAAGTGACCACTATCCCATATTAACTGAAGTAGGGCTGAGTGTAGAAGAATATCGTACTGGAGGAGTAGATCGATGGGTTTTCAGCAGTGCTGATTGGGAAAAATTTAAGAAGATTATTGATAAAGAAATGCAAATGCAAGCTTTTAAAATGTTAAAAAGAACTCATAAATATTATTGAATATAAAAGGTTGCAAGCTAAGGTAAGGAAAACAATTAAAAATGCAAAGAAGGAGTTTTGGAGGAAGTTTTGTAACTCAGTAGAAGAGAAACAGAAATTGCTAAAATATGGGGAATGATAAAAAGAATGAATGGGATTAAAAGAGAATATGGATATCTTAATGGACAATGGAACTACAGCTGTGACAGATGAGGAGAAAGCAAAGATGTTGGCACAAACTTTTGTTAAAATTCACAGTTAAATGGACTATACTTATATAGCGCCTTTCTAGTCTTTTCTGACTACTCAAAGCACTGCAAATACATATCACATTCACCCCATTCACACACACAGTTGATAGAAAATAATGCCCTCACACACACTGAAGGCACAGCCCTCGGGAGCAATTTGGGGTTCAGTGTCTTGCCCAAGGACACTTCGACATGTGGGCTGGGGGAAGCCAGGACTGAACCGTTGACCTTCCGTTTGGTGGACTACCACTAAGCCACAGTCGCCCCAGTTCTAATAATAATAGTGAAGAGAGGCAAAGAGGAATGGAAAATATAATAGCTGAGAACAAGGAACTATTACAGCAAAATGAAGATACCAATGATTTAACAAATATACCATTCACAAAGGCAGAACTGAATCGTGCTCTCAGGAAAACCAAGATGTCAACACCAGGGAAAGATCAGATATGTTACACTATCATAAATCATCTTAGTGAATCATTGAAGGACATCCTACTGGAACTATGTAATAAGGTTTTGGAGACCGGAAAATTGCCACAAACCTGGAAAGAAGCTGTTGTAGTTCCGATACATAAGCCTGGAAAAGATTGCACAAACCCAGGGAATTATAGACCTATTGCCTTAATCTCCAATGTATGCATAATAATGGAGAGAATGATAAATCTAAGATTGACATATTATGTAGAAAGCAAAGGCTTTGTATCAAAATATCAGAGTGGATTCAGAAGAGGCAGAAATACCATGGACCCTGCTTTATGTTTAGAACATGAAATAAGGAAAGCTCAGATTAATAGGGAAAGCATAGTGGCCATCTTTTTTGATATAGAGAAGGCTTATAATATGATGGGGAAGGAAGGATTATTAATTAAACTAAGTAAATTAGGGATTAAAGGCCTAATGTATAGGTGGATTAAATACCTTTTATATGGAAGATCGATTCAAGTAAGAATAGGGAAGTGTTATTCAGAATTTTTTTTGTTAAAAATGGAACTCCTCAAGGGAGTATATTGAGTCCTTTGTTATTTTCTATTTGACAAATGTTTTTCTGAATTTGGAGAATGGGATGGAATTCTCTCTTTTTGCGGATGATGGGGCAATATGGAAAAGAGGTAGGAATTTGGAATTTAGTGTGAAGAAAATACAGGAGGCTATTGTCAAAATAGAAGAATGGTCATTTAAGTGGGGATTTAAGTTCTCAGTAGACAAAACAAAGACAATGTTCTTTACACGAAAAAGAAAGGACAATAATTCAAAATTAAGATTATATAATCAAGAATTGGAGAGAGTGTAACAATTTAAATTTCTAGGGTTGTGGTTTAATGAAAGAATCATATGGGCAGTACATATTCATAAGGTAACGGCCGAGTGTAAAAAAGTACTAAATGTAATTAGATGTCTGGTGGGAAGTGAATGGGGGGCAGAGAGATCAGCATTGAAAACCATCTACATAGGATTAATAAGATCAGTATTAGATTATGGGTGTGTAGCGTTTGGATCTGCAGCAAGTACATCTCTCAGAAAGCTAGACAACATTCAATATCAGGCTTTAAGACTATGTTCAGGTGCCATCAGAACAACCCCAATATCAGCATTACAAGTGGAAATTGGAGAAATGCCACTGGAATTAAGGAGAATACAGCTATCTTTAAACTACTGGGTTAATTTAAAAGGGCATAATGAAGATCATCCAACACAAGATGCACTAAAACCCTGTTGGGAAAAGGAGAGGAGAGAAACAAAAAGTTTTGGATGGACAATTGAGCAGAAAGCAAAAGAACTAGGAATAACTGAAATAAACATTAGTCCAACAGTACCACTCCCAGTAATGCATCCTTGGATACTCCCTGCCCTGACACTATAGTAGATCTCACATTGCTTGGTAAAAAGAACAAAGATATGGAGCTTATTTTACATCCACAGATAATACAGACATATATAGAAAGTATCTACTACAGCTATGTTCAAATTTATACAGATGCTTCAAAGAACACAGCTAACAAAATTGGTATTTCATTCATAGTTCCAGATTTCAACATTAAAATTGGGAAATTAATCAGTGATGGAGTATCAGTGTATACTGAGGAGATGCTGGCAACTTTGTTAGCATTGCAATGGGTTGAAGATGTGAAACCTTTGAGAGCAGTAATATGCTCTGATTTCATCTCGTCATTAATCAGCTTGAAGCACAGCCATTCAGACAGCAGGCCAGATGTCTTAATAGAGATACAACAAACACTATATAGAATTCAAATGATGGGGTTAAATATGACATTTGTATGAATACCAGCACATATAGGAATCAAAGGAAATTAAATAGCTGACAAGTGTGCAAAAGAAGCCACAAAAACAAATCACACTGACATTACAGTACCCCTTAGTAAAACGGAAATGAAAACCACAATTAAGGAGAAGTTGAAAGAAAGGTGGCAAAAGCAGTGGGAAGAAGAGAGAACAGGAAGGTGGTTATACAACATTCAAAGAAAAGTAGGGGTGATGAGGAAACAGGGAGAACCAGGAAAGACGAAACAATAATATCCAGGCTACGTTTTGGTCATACAGGATTAAACAGCACATTATGTAAAATAGGAAAACATAATACAGGAAGATGTACATTCTTTGATCAAGAAGAAACTTTAGAACATGTTATGATTTACTGTCCAAAATATGATGCTGAGAGAAGAGAACTGACACTGAACCTTAAAGAAATAAAGATGAGGTTTGATTTACGTGATCTTTTACAAAGAGAGTTCTAGAGAGAAGTGTTATCTATTGTTGTTTCATTATCTCAGGACAACAAATTTGATAAAGAGAATATAACTATGTTGTGTTTATTTTATTTTTTTAATTTTTATTATTTTTTTAATTGATTTTTCTCAGTTTATTTTATTTTATTTAATCATTAGTGAATGTATAGTTAGAGTCCCGATCCACACTCCATTCCAGTTGGTGGCGGTAATGCACCATAACGTTGATTGCCAACCGCCATAAAACTTTACGACGACGAAGAAGAAGTTTGACCTTCTAGTTCAAATACTTCCTGTCAGGGCATGTGACTGCACTCGGCTGCTGTCAGACGTTTAACAGACAAGTCTTCATTCACTGTTTATAGATTCACAAACATGTTTTTAACGAAGCTTTGCACTCCACAGAGTCTGTTATCATGGTAAGACGCGCAGAATAATGTTCTGAAATGCATGCTGGCTAAGGAGAGTTCTGATAAGTAACGTTAGGGCTCGTGTTAGTTTGCTCAGATATTCTGTAACGTTTATTAACGTTAAGGCATCACGTCAAATTTCACTAAACTCTTTCAGTCTAATATTGAATTGCTTATTGTCAAATAACACAATGTTGTTAACTTGCTACATGACGGTAAATGTGCTTTATACTTACATGAAAGAAACTGACTTTAGTGTGCCTTAAGCTTGTGTTGACAGTGGTACATCCGACATTTAACGCTGCATTATATTTTGTGTGTGTGGAAATGGTGGTCGTGTATATGCACGGACAGGTGTGTTTGCCCTGTGTTCACCCGTACAGGTTACCTGTCAGTGTTACCACTTCGTGTACACGCTGCGGGGCTCGGCCAGGCTTCACTGCTCCACACTCAAAATCCTCAGCTCAACTCCAACAGGACGTCAGTGGTGCGCTGTGGTCGGCAGAGATATGAGAGACTGTACCCTGTGATCCTGGTCCGGCCTGATGGATCTACAGTAAACATCAGATACAAAGAACCCAGACGCATCCTCATGGTTAGTACACCATCTCCATCACCCTTTGCTCTGTTTCTATACAGTGCTTTTTAATAACTACTGATTTGTGAGAAATAAAATGGGAATGTCTCATTAGAATAAATTCAAGTTAAAATTCAAATTTCAACATGGATCTTATTTTCATAGTTTTGTTCATTCTTATGGTAACAAGACTGACAAACTGCATTTGCAGACAGTTTTTGATACAAAAATGTCATTGGGCTCTGGACCTGCATCATAATACACACAGAGATAGGCAGTCATGAGATAAATGTGCTAGTTTTCTTCTTTTAAGCAGGTTCAGTAAATGAGTGTTACAATGTTAAGACTAGGCCTGCACGACATGAGGAAAATCTGCGATGTGCTATAACATTGTTCAATATTGCGATGGGGATATGACTTGCGATAAATAAACAAATACTGAATTATGAATATTAGCTATACAGTTACTATATCAGCCGTATTGTCTTTAAATTCAGAAAAGGATTTGAATTTAATATGTTAAATATAACTAACTGTTGTTGCTAGAGCTAGAGTTTATAGAGTCACTCTATAAACCTAATAATATCTCACTGGAAAAAATCTAAAATCTCAATAAAATAAATCATATTCCTGACATCAAAATACAGAGCGAAGTTTAGAAAGAATGAAAAACTCAGACATCGGTTCTTCCTCCTGTCCTCTGTCCTCCTCCCTCTGCTGCTGATGTGATTCACTGCCTGCAGGTAGGCTACCACTGGTAGAGGGAAGAGGGGCTGATTTGTCTCAGCCAGCAGCTAAGTTTACAAGAATTTGCCAAATTTTAAGGTATGTGGCAAACTAAGATAAACAGTTAGACTACATGCAGACATCTTTCGTTTGAGCTTGTTTGTAACAATTCGATATTAGCCAAGCTAGCGCGCTGTGCTTGTGTAAAACATATGAGACTGCAGACAGAGATTAAAATATCGCTTTCTACATGTTTATGCTTGTTGAACAGGTCTGTTGATAAAGTACTGGCTTTTTTACTCACAAAGGTTTTATTGCACTTACTTAAAGTTACAAGCGTAGTTGTCCTCAACTCAAGTAATCTTCGAGTTATCTTCACTTCATCAGGTTCACTTCACTGTCACTTCACTTCCACCGCGGCCTGTCTGCTCTACTGGCCGCTTTGTGTGTGCGTGTGTGTATATGGACGAGCTCAGCCCCGACACAGAGAGCAGGGCAGAGGCTGCAGCGTGAAAATAAATAATACGGGCCCGTTTTAATCCCTAAAAAAAATGGCAGGCAGTGTTTTGCGATGTGTTTGTTGCGCATGGTCATATCGCGATGATGATGAAAATACGATTTATCGGTCAGCACTAGTTAAGACACCCTTTAAAGAGAGACTGTAGCGATTTCAGTACTACGCTTCCATAAATTTGCAGCAGCACAGAGATCAAAAAGTGGCTGATAATATGCAACTCTTGTTCTAGTGGCATATGTCGATTCTGAGTCGTATGTCTTTAATGGTTTTTAGTATGCCAATCCTGTTTTTCGGGAGTATGGCACTTATAACCGGTATGTCAATCATGTTCCACTTTCATATACCACATCTCACAGGTATATACAGATTCTTATTGACATATGCTGCCTATTATGATATACTGATGGTGTGTGGGAATTATAAATGGAAATTATAAAATAAACTGTTGACCGGCATACCTGTGACGTGTTTTTTTTTTTTTTGTCATATGCGGATTCTAACTTTGATTAGTATGTCACTACCGTTCAACAGGTCTTATGCCGAAGTTTGTTACCCTATCAAATAGTGTTTCCCTCCAGTTAGAATTATGTTTCCTGCAGCGTTCCACTCTGGGTTTGGGTTAGGTCTTAGGTTAGGTTGTTGCTAGGCATTACAGAGAAAACTGGTTGGGGTCAGGTTAAGCATCTCATATGAGGTTAGGGATAAGGCTGGGTGCGTGTTTTGACACGATGCCGGCATATGGCACATGAAAACGGTATTTCACTCCTCTTCCACTGTCATATACCACTCCCCAGGGGCTTATGACGATTCTTTACTGGCATATGCCGCTGCTGGCCAATGATATGTTGCTGCTGTGTGCCACATGTAAACGGTAATTCACTGTTGTTCCACCAGCAGATGCCACTATCCACCGGCTTTATGACGATTCTTACTGAGATGCTGCGGCATATCGCATTGGCGTTACTGTGCAAACTCCAAGGCTACGCTCACTATGCTTGCCAGCTATCTGTATGGATATCTGAGCTAGCCAGACACAATAAATGCTTATTTTCCAGTGTAATGTTGTGGTATTAGCTACATGTTTTTACACAGTGCCTGCTGCTATATGGCAGCGGAAGAGGAGTGACATACTGCCATATGTCAGTCAAACAGCAGCAACATACCACTAGTCCAAGTGGCATACCACTTAGAATCGGCATACCAGGCATACCAGTGAACAGTGGTATTTACTAGTGAAATAGGAGTGATAAGCCATTTATAATTTGCATACAGCGTCAGCATTTCAAAATAAGGAGTGGCATATGTCAATAAGAATTGGTAAATGCCTGTGAGAAGTCATGTCATATATATATTAGATAATAAAGTGCACTGGTCCTATAGCATGAGTCCATGAGTGTGTTCATTCATATTTAATGTTTTGTTCATTTATTGGTGTTTCTTCATGTGTTTTAAAAGATGCCAGTCAATCTGTCCATTCTGTCTGAAGAAGAACGTCGAGCTCGACAGAAAAAGAGAGAGGTGAAGAAGCCGAAAAAACAGACAACCGTCCACTATGAAGATGACTTCAAAGCTGACAAATACAGCCACTTCTGGAAGAAGAAATAATGTCTTTTTTTATGTGAATGTAAAGCATGACTGGAGCAGCATCCCTAAAAATCAGACTCTCACTTGAAGCTTTCATTTGACCATATACAGTATGTATAGATTGGATCATTTTCATGCAAAAAAGTAATTCCTCCAAAAGATTCAATTGTTGGACACTGAAACCCAGACTAATTACATTTTTATGGCAGGATGACTGAACACCACGTGTAGCAGTTGGAGCTCTGCTGCTGAATTATACTTTGGCTCTAGGGTTACTTTCCTTAAAGTGTAAATAACCTGTTAAAGCTGGAAACTGTAACAAAATCTTAAGTTAATAAATTGTTTTAAAGCTGTGTATCAGAATAGTGAATTTTCATAAAACACACACACTTGTTGTTTGATGCTCCAAATTCTGCTGTTGAAAAATGCTGATGGGATAAACCCTCCACTCAAAAACATGCTTTATTGGTTAACTCCTGGGAGCATTGACTTAACAGGTTTGATTCACTTAGTACGGATTCTCTATACCCTCCTGGAATTTGAAAAACAGTGTACATATAGTACTACTGTGATGTTGGAAACAGATAACAGATTTACAAATTACAAAAAGTATGTAGGTAGCAGAAGTGGGGCGTCATTATCCGTTTAAAGGGATAGTTCGGGTTTTTTGAAGTGGGGTCGTATGAGGTACTTATAGTCAGTGTATTACCTACAGTAGATGCTCAGCTCTGTATTGTTGTGAATGGGGATCAACAGCTATACGTATTTTAACCGCCAAAAAAAGTTCGACCTAAAAAATAAATAAATATCAGTCTAAGTGTACGTTATAAAAGTTAAATTCTCACCGCTTTACCGTGCTGCCATACAGCCCTTTTGGTACTACATTTTCTCAACCGCGGGACTTCCTAATGGTACGCATTCCCGTTACATTACACAGGGAAAGTTGTGTAAGGTGTTGTAGGCTACACATACCACAGTAAACTAATGTCTGTAGTGTTTGTGATTTCAGCTTAGTTTGCTGATACAAAGAGCTAACACAAGTAATCTATGTTGATAAGGAAAACGTAGCCTGAAACTTTAGTTGTGTAATAATCAGTTATTATGCAATAAAATGTAGTGAGAACTAAAACCTTACTTTAAAGACAAACTGTCATTAGGCCATTCTGTTCTGGGACGTTTTTTCTAATTTATCTAAAGAAAATTTTCCGCAAGAAAAAGCGGAAAAGGTCCGCAAGACACCGGCAGTCAATTACGCAGGTAACTCTGGATGGTTGGCGATGCAGACTGTGTGTGAGGCGCTGGTATCCGCGGATTCAGAAAGATCTTCAAATTGTGTTGTAACCAAGTCCCATTCATGGCAGCAGAAGCTCTCCGGGTCCGTGGGCATGGGCTTACAGTTTATACATCTGCACTACCAGGTATGACTGATATTTGTTTTAGGTCGAACATTTTTTGGTGGTTAAAATACATATTACTGCTGATCCCCATTCACAACAATACAGAGCTGAGAGTCGGTGGCGGAGCAGCTGTCTGCATCTCCAAACTGGCTGCGCGCCGATCCCCATCTACTGTAGGTTTCGATAAGTACCTCCTACAACCCAACTTCAGAAAACCCGAACTATCCCTTTAAGGTTAGAAATTCAGCGCACAATTACACACTTAATAAACGCCCAGCAACAGCAGTGTGTGCACAAAGAATCAGTTAAGATGTGCTATTTTTACTGCAATGAGTGGAGGAAACTTATTGACTGAAGGGAGCAAAATAAGTTAATGTGACTTTAGAGTCTCCTTGTTACGGTCATTTAATTACTTAATTAAGAAACCGGTTGAGCACAGGTTTGTCCCCCCTTCTATTTCAGTGCAAATCCACTCCTTCACACTCCATTCCAGTAGGTGACGGTAATGCACCATAAACCGGGTTGTGTCAGCCGCCAAAAACACACGAGGAATAACTTTCTCGTGAGAATTTAATTCCTTAGACCGTGTCCTTGCTAAGTCCGCAATGGGGTACTGGGACCTGACAGAGGGCACAGACTGCGTCGAAAAAACATGGATCACCACCAAACTAGGCACTGCTTTGGGTAAATATCAGCAGTGATAAAAGCATTTAGATGCAGTGTGTTGCGCTGGGCTGTGAAAGCTAACTAACTGTGTTGAACTAGTGTTAATGTTTTAGCTAATGCGATTAAGCTAGCAGGCTATCCCAGGACTGACATGAAGCAAACTGCGTTCAGGTTACAACACAATCGCTAAGTTAAACAAATTTTGTTTCCCTCTATTTGCGCGAATTTGACTGCGGAGGTGTTTTGGATTCAGTGTTTTCTTGAACCACAAACAACCAATGTATGAGTTCCTCAACCCATAGTACGATTGTTGCTGCTAACAGAGAGCTAACAACACACACTAACACTGGTGTTGTGTAAGCTAGAGTAACTTGTATAGCTTTGTTGGACTGTTTGGCATCTGAATTTAAACTATTTGACTGAACTTCAATATTCCTGTCATCCCTAATGAAGACTATTTAATAAAAACTTAGTCTTGATTTGGTGACTGGTTGGTATTTGCCAACCCTGTGTTGGGATTTACAATGTTTAAAGGGGGGCACCCACCTGTGTAGGATGAATTAATTCAGAATGATCAAAGATAAACATAAATAACTTTTAATTAATAAAGTCCTCGGGGGCACTATTCTTAAAGAAGAGAAATGATAGCCAATTAATTGACTGAGTCTCATAAAATACACTAAACTAGCAATTTGGAACTCAGGTTAATAATTAAATTAATAATTGTAACCATAAGGTTACAAGGTTAGTAGGTTGAAAGATTTGAAGTTCAACATATCAGAGGTTGGCAAGTTACTCACTCTTGTGAAACATTAAAGAAGCCAGCATAATTATACACAAGCATTTATTTAAAAGATAAAAACACAATGTGAAGTCTAACTAAATACTAAACTACAGAACAAAGCATGTGTGCGTGTGCAGGTTTGGGTGCACGCCAAAAGGAATGTGGGTATGTTTGTTCTCTGTATGTCTCACGTGCACAAGCATGAACCCACGTGGTCAGAAACAAAGAAATGTGAAGCGGGAGCTTTAAAGTTACTCTCCGCCGGGTGTGGTTGTCTTTAAGGGCCAAACTAGAGGTGTATGATTTGTTTAGGATAATGGTGCCAAGTAAAAAGGAGTTAGTTAGCATGCAAAGACTGTCTGTGTGGAGCATAACATAAACTAACATTAACTTAGGTTAATTTGGTAGCCACACACTAACAGATAAACACGTCACAACAACAAAACCTCAGAAAAACACATCAGTAATGTTACATGTACAAAAGTTAAACAGTCCTTAGCTATATACACTGTTACTCAATGCTATTCCCAGTTGTTACGTTACCTGTCCGTAAGAGGGAAAGAGAGGTGGCTTTGGTGCTGCTGTTAGCTGGTGGCGAGTCTGTTGTAGACGAGCTAAGCTGGGAAGAATTGTGGTTCCGCTGTGGAAGCGCCTGTTGCTGTTCAGTGTCTGCTTGTAGAGATCGGAGGAAGCCAGTCGCTCCGTCTGTGGTTGTCCTTACAGAGTTAACCGCTCGGTGTTAACTTTCTTCGTGCTCCTGTTAGCATGTGAAGTCAGCTGGCAGGCTTTGTGTGTGGCAGCTGTTTGCGTTAAACTTTGTTGCAGAGATCTAATAGGCCTTCGCAGCGCTTTGGTAGATCAGGAGACTTCGTTTCTGCTGCATGTTTCTGCTCCGATCAGATTACATGGCGAAGCCAGGAGGAGAGAGTTTAGGTGGGTGTCTGCTGGTGAGCAAGCCACACTGAGAGTGCGACAGCCACGGCGCAGTGAAGGATTCCAGGAGAAAGAGAGACAAAACAAATCATCGCTGACCTTTTTATTGACCTGGTGACGTCCGTGTCACAGGTCAGACTGGCCAATGCTACGTTCAGTGGCTCTCAGGATTGTTGGACAAAAGAGAATACAGTCTCCTAACAAAAGTTCAGTTAACAGTCACCCAAATGAATTAATTCATCTGTGGAGTCCCAACACCTGTTAAAGTGACTGTACTGAGATCTGCACAATTCCAGAGAGCGCATAGTCACCGGGTGAAGTTAAGCCTCTTTATTCAGTCATGACATAACAGTAACATAATATTTGTATTTTTTCATTACATATTTGAAATACATAATCTATTATTCCTTTTCAATAATATCTATGTACAATGAGCAAACAGTCAGTTTAGTTATATGTAAAATGGACTTGTTGGCTCAAGACTCAACTGCTTTTGGACACAATCTCGAATGGCTACGTAGAAAAGCTCAGGGAAGTAGCTGTGGGCTACTCTTTAAAGCTAGGTTTATGCTCGATGCAGTGTGAGGATCTGCGTGTCAAAAATTATGTTTTTGCATTGAGCTGCAAGTTGTCATGGCGCTTGGTCGTGCTTCTCTGAATTTTTGTAACTAGGCGCCCTAGGCGAGCGGTGCGCTTTTCATTTCAACATGGATGCCTTCGAAGGTAGTCATTTTGTAGGAAAGTGTGGAAAAAAATATGAGGGATCGCCATGTTTTTATAATGACGTCCTTTCGGTAACACTCGTTGACTTCTTGCTTATTTACAGGATATTTTCTTTGTATGTACCCTGGCCTTTTGGGGAATACTGCAACGAACAACGTGTTGAGCATAAAGGGGCAGTAGGTTGATTGCCATCAAAGATCCAGACTCTACAGCTCCGGAGGCAGAAATACCTGCTGAAAGTGACTGAAGGAGACATGAGAGAGACGAGAAAGCACAAAACTACGGGAGAGAGAAGATGTCGAGTTAGTAACATGCATTAATGGGATAAGAATGCGTACAGATCATAGACTTTATAAAACATACAGTGGTGTGAAAAGTGAATGAAGGTTGTTGAAGCCATTTCTATGGAAGTAATACATTTTTTTAGTTTATTTTGTAAATCTGAGAAAAACCTGTATTGTAAATGAAACGTAGAAATTGGAATGTAAACAGTTAGCCAGTGATCTAGTATAATGCAATTTGATTGGCTGTTAGATTTAGTATGAAATAAATAGAACCCTGCGAAACAGTCAGAAGCCACTGGACTTTGAGCAACAGTCTTTTGAACTACACGGAACTGCACAGTTAATTTGTAAGTAAAGTAAAGATCCTAAGTTTTTATTTTTTATGTTTTGAGATTCATAATTAAACAGTCAAACGAAGAACTTTAGATTTGAGACTTTTATTCACTGACGTTTTGTGTTGAGTACAAAAGAACTTTGAAGTCCTAAACTAGTGAGTCAGCTTGTTGCACTCACAAAGGTTGTTACTGCTGTTAAGGGTTGGCCACCCTTAGCAGCAACAACTGCAATCAAGCGTTTGCGATAACTTGCAATGAGTCTTTTACAGCGCTGTGGTGGAATTTTGGCCCACTCATCTTTGCAGAATTGTTGTAATTCAGCCACAAGCCAAGGTCATGCCACAGCATCTCAATAGGATTCAGGTCAGGACTTTGACTAGGCCACTCCAAAGTCTTCATTTTGTTCATCTTCAGCCATTCAGAGGTGGACTTGCTGGTGTGTTTTGGATCATTGTCCTGCTGCAGAACACAAGTTTGCTTCAGCTTGAGGTCACAAACAGATGGCCAGACATTCTCCTTCAGGAGTTTTTGTTAGACAGCAGAATTCATGGTTCCATTTATCACAGCAAGTCTTCCAGGTCCTGAAGCAGCAAAACAGCCCCAGACCATCACACTACCACCACCATATTTTACTGTTGATGTTCTTTTTCTGAAATGCGGTGTTACTTTTACGCCAGATGTAATGGGACACACACCTTCCAAAAGTAAACTTTTGTCTCGTCAGTCCACAGAGTTTTTTCCCAAAAGTCTTGGGGATCATCAAGACTTTTGGCAAAATACTCTGTGGACAAAAATGTAACTTTTCGGAAAGTGTGTGTCCCATTACAAAACTGCATTTTGTGTTTACTTGTGTTATCTTTGACTAATATTTAAATTTGTTTGATGATCTGAAGTGTGACATACATAAAAAAAAAAAAAAAAAAAAAAAATCAGGAAGGGGGCAAACACTTTTTCACACCACTGTAGTTGTAGTGTCGGTGACGTCACCCTTAGGTTTCTGAAGAGCCGTTGTGAAGCTCAATTTGGGCGGATCCCAGCGGCTCTGACTATCTTGGCAGTGCCTAACACTGGCTAATCTAAAAATGCACAAAGAGGTGGAGCTGAGGTGGGCTGAATGAAGCCTGGTTGCTGAACCACCTAGCTGCTAGTCACCTGAGAGGGCACCCACCTATCACTCAAAGCAGCCACATCCTTAATTATGCATAACTTTAACTTTTAATATATTTTAAATGGGTAAGTTATATAAAAATTCACCCCCCACACAGTTTTCCTGAAGGGGGAAATTAGCTATAGAGACCAAAACCGTTTTTTGTACCAGGCTGTAAACATGTTTATTTCTGCTGTAAAGTTCAAGCAGCAATTTGAGGAACTGCAGTTTTTGGCACTTCCGCTTTGGCTTCATTTTTCAGCCCCAGAGGTTGCCGCTTGGTATAGATAGATTTACATCAGGAGGTGCAGGACAAGGTTCTGAGAGGATTATAAAAGACCTCAATCACCCCAACAACAGACTTTCTGCAGCGGTTAGGGAAGCACTACCGCTGCCTGAAGACCGAAACAGAGAGGATGAGGAGGAGTGTCTTCCCTCAGACTATTCAGGTCCTGAACCTGAATTCATCCACCTGCCATATATTCTTGTCGTACTGATGTCATTAATATATTGCATATCTTATGTACTGGTTATATTATTTAATTTTTCTGAAACTCATTACTGGTTATATTGTTACATTGTTTCAGCTAGGCGCCTAAAAAAAATCATTACATGTACTATGTTTGATTGTGTATGTGACAAGTAAACCTGGTTTGATCTGATTTTGCTTGTCAAAGTAAGATTTCTAATGCAGCGTCTTCTTCACCTCATTTTGGTGTGCTAAGCAGTAATTGGTTCATTACTGCCCCCTGAGGCTGGAGGGCAGAAAACACCCACAGGTCCCGAAGGGGGCTGTCCTTTGTCAGTGTTTTCAGACAGTATTTTTCGGTTTTACAAGATCCGAAGACTAACTGGGTGGTTTGGCCTATGTACTTATATAAATGTACGTCTGAAATGTACTTTCCAAAACAGACAATTCAACAATCAAGCCCACAATGCTCAACAATTGGCTAGGTGTGGAGGTGTCGAAATATGCAAGATTTGAACTTCTCTCTCAAGAACTTTTCTCTCAAGTATGTGGTTATCCTTATTTAAATCTTATTATTACATCTTTTCTTGTCTATGATGGCAGGCTTTTTGTGCGGCCATTTAAAATAGCAATAATCACTTTGGCCTTTAGATGAGGTTGGACAACACATAATACAAACTAGTTTGTTTTCGCGCATATTCTGGTCTTTAGACTCCTTAAGGTGCTCAATGTTCTGGATGTTATTTTATCCAGAGTATAAAATCGTAAGTATAAGAACTTTTAATACAAATAAATAATTTTTTTTATTTTAATAAAATAAACCAAACTTTTGAAATGCACCAGTGTTTGATGTTGTCTTAACACAAACAAGAGCATGTTTGCCTGAATAAAATACAGCATGCAATTTACAAAGTGATCAGGAAAATCAGGAAATTTCTGATAAGTAATCAAGACTGAGTCTGACTAAGAATTCAGAATCAACAGCTTTTCATACTACTACAAACACAGTTCAGTTTGAATCAAAAATAACTGATATTCCATAGTCAACCCTAGATGAGAATTGTGACTTGTTTCAATTGTGTTGATTTCAAGTTTTTTTTTTTTTTTTTGTGTGTGTGTTTTTTCAGGCCTGGTTGGTTCAGCCTATCACATAGTGGCATTCCAACCTGATTCTACATTGGCAGCGCTACAGAGGGCTACCAACACAACTGTTACCTTGGGTAAATATTCATATTATTCAAAAATCCACAGCTACACAGTTGTTTGGTCTACAGTGTAATTTTTCAGATCATACATTATAAGTCCCAAATCCCACTGCTTAAAAACACAGTGATAAGGTGAAATATATCTCCTGCTGCATAAGTCATGGAAACCTTGCAAAATTATGCAATTGTTCCAAGGAAATATTTTTTAGCAAGCCTTATAATGCACTTGATTGCACCGTCAAAACCTAAAATAAAGGCCATCTATCATCACTGATGAAGGTTAATATCTGTTTAAACGTTTTTTCAGAAAACATTCACGTGAACTTTTTCTGTTCTACTGTGAATACGTGCTCTTCCTGGCAGGCAAACAGAACTCTAAAACCAGTAGGCAATTTGAGGGGGTTGGGTGCCATCCCCCTTGTTAGCAAAATGACCAAAATGCATCCCCCTTGTTAATCTGCTATCCCCCCTCTCCATCCCCTAGTAGTAGAGAGAGTGCAGGGGCAGAGGGGTTGTTTAGTTTAAATATGTTAGTTTAGTCTGCCTGACTCATGGATCCTTTATCTGACTGAGGTTTGTGCAAGTTAGAATCTATGGCTCCAACCATGGCTCTGAAATATCAGTAGCCTAACTGTGCTGTGTATTGATAAATCCATGGCGCTGTCCGTGGTGTAGCAGATGGATTTGTAAATCCGCTTTTCTGTCAATTGCATCTTGGATCTATAATATTCTCTCTCGAAACAAACCGGGAAACCCTCCATCCCCTCGTTAAAAATATGTCTGAACGATATGCAAAAAAAATCGTATTGTGATAGTTTTGAAAGATATTGTGATTGCAATTTGAGTCACCATTTTAGTGGGAATGGTAATTTTTGCATTTCATTTTCACTGAAAAAAATAGGCTAGCACTTTAACTCCTTGGTTGCTTTAGCTGTATCTAAAGTATTGTATATTATATTATACAGCTGCATTATCCTAAGATTAAAACTGAAAGTAGGCACTTCATTGTTTCATTTTAAATCCAAAGTGCTGCAGTAATTTCAAACATTTTGGTCTAAATGTGTTCAAGTACTGATCTTTGGATTCCATAAATTGCATCAAATTGTGTAATGCTGATATGGATGTCTGTGTTGTACCAGCCACCATGGGAGCCATCTTCGGCATGGCGACATGTCTCAGTGCTCAGGCTCGTGAAGCCCCAGATGACCCACTGAATTACTTCATTGGGGGCTGTGCCTCTGGGATCTTCCTAGGAGCCAGAAGTAAGTATCAGTCCTGCCAGAGGAGGCACTGGGGGCTTTCCATTGATTTAGCTAATTCTGCTTTCTCCTACCTGTGGCCTGGAAATCGATTGAGGTCTGCCATCATTTAGGATGTTCAGTCGCTTAAATGCGTCTCAGTGGAGACGAGGAGCATGAGAGAAGAGGCTCCTGGAGGAGCTTAGAGCGAGGAACCACGTGTAAAAAGAACTGCTGGGTTGCTGTGGGAACAGGAATACTGTAATATTAATAATATTGGATGATTGTAATACTGTAGATTAGGCAAACCACCTGTGGAAACAGGAACAGCACCAATAATGCTATAGTTATTCATATTTATTCATAAAATAAAAATATTACATGTGTGTAAATCTGGTTAATGAATTAATCATGAAAACACTCACTTTTTTCTTCATTAGCCAAAAGGCTTTTTTCTTCTTCTTTAATTTTCTGTTCCAAGTTCATCTTTGCTCATTCAAGAAAAATATACATCCATACAGTCCTATACAGCCACACTGTCGCAGTTATCATTATTAAGCCCTATAATATAAGCCTTAGTCTGAAATGGACATTAGACTTGCTGTACCTGCAGCCTTTCACAATCTAATTAGGCTATGGATTTGATTTAGTAAATATATAGCTGATTTCATTGCTCCCTCACATCCACTCTGTTCTTTAAGTAATACATTTTAATAAACACATTTTAATTGTGTGTTGGTGTCACATCACATCACATTCTGTAACGGCTTGATGCCAAAACAGATCTATACCCAGTGTTGGAGCTATTGGAGTTATTTAATTATATCTAAACATTATAGGACAATGAAGTAGCTGTGCATCTTGAGTAATTGCCGCCTCATCAAAATGATGCTGGAGTGAGCAAGGATGTCTTATTTGGTCAATATAGTTCCTTCGTCCTTGCATCTATATCATTTGTATAATTTTGCAGGCAAAGTTAATTTCATCATTATCTACTATTTAATGAACACAGTCAGTTAGGTATGACTATGTATGTGCAGTTAACAAGAGACATCTAAAACCATTTTGGTTTATGTTGCATTTGTTTAACTCCCATTAAGCTCTTTGATAGAGTTGCTTTTGACAGGCTGAAACATCAGAAAACATCAGGGGAAACAGTTTTTTATAACATGGGTGGTCTGTAATGTTATGAAATTTGACACATGAACACATACAGTACAGTGCCTATAAAAAAGCAACCCCTTACGATTCATGTTGTATTTTACTACAGTAAATCACAGAGGATATTAAATAAAATTAAATGTCAATGTGAAAATACATTTCTACACATTTACTTCTATATAAATATAAGTTGACAAATAATTGGTTGCCTAATAGTCCAGGTGATATGTAAGGATGACTTTCATAAAAGCATGAAACTTGGTACACTTGTACAGTTTGGGGGCCCTGAACAGCCTTTCTTGCAGCCACAACAAGAGTTCAAGGATGGACTGGCTTGCCTGTGGAAGAGTTTACCACAATGGTGCACTAGTGCATCCTTAGTTGCGGGGGATTTGCTCCATTCCTCTTCCTTTCTTTGTGAACAACTCAAGACGAGCTTGATCGATGTTGAGTGGGCTGCTAGTGCGATCATAGAGGAGAATTGTGAAGTGCTCCACAATGGAAATGACCTCCTCTTGAATGCCTTTTGGAGCCTTTGACGGAGTCATGAAGGCCTTGTTTGCCATGTCATTTGCATTCCAGGTATCCTATGCTGTCTTGCCCCTGGTTGCAAATGTAGATACTGTGTCACAGCCATTAAAGGCATGGAACACAGGAAGGGCCATGGATTTGTCAGGACCCTGAGACTTGACAATCATGGGCAGGTATATGTCTTAGTTCTTGCCAGTCCTAAATGTCACTCACAGCTCCTCAATATCCAGCTCTGAGACATGGCTAGGACCACAACATCTGTGTCCACAGTGCAGCACCTCAAAAGAGCAGTGTACCAAGGAGGACACTGTTGGTGACAAGCAGTTGAGGTGGCACCAAATATACCATCTCCGGTTGGATGGACCCAAACAATTGGAGACCATTGTGGTCAACTCTTCCACAGGCAAGCCAGTCCATCCTTGAACTCTTAAGTTGTGGCTGCAAGAAAGGCTGCCGGGGGTATTGCAAATGCAAAAAAGCCTCTTTAAAGTGCACAGGTCTGTGTCAATGTGGAGGAGACCGTGAAGAATAGGTTCAACAACAAAACAAACGTGTTTCTGAAATACTTTTTTGAAGTACAGTAAATCTTTGTCTGACACATTCTTTTTAAGCTCTTGTTTTTAAGTTGCCACGGTCATATTGAATATTCTTCAATTAATGATATCATAAAGGCTAGCCTAGGTTCTCAGATACTGTGATTTCCTTCTCACGTCACTGAATTCACCATTAACTACTCATCTGAACAGTTTATGATGTTGTATATGGTATTATTGTTATCCTTGACCATCAAAACACGGGGGTAGATATAACATTTTCTGTGTTATCATGTCTGGTTCAGGAGATATGATGGAAAATACATCATTCATCAGTTATGGTGGAAAGTTAAATGGCCGCCACGAGGTGTTATTGCGATGGCTCTATTTCTACCAAGTCTAGTCTACCAAGTTTCATGCTTTTATAAAAAAAGTGAACATATCACCTCAATTTTGGCGCATATCACCTGGACTATAAGTATTTACTTCCTTCAAGTCAGTATTTAGTAGAGGCACCTTTGGCAATAGATACAGCATTGATTCTTATGTGGATCAGTTTTACACATCTGGACACTGTGGTTTACCCCATTTTTCTATATGAAACTGTTCAGGCTCTGACACATTGCATGGTGACTGTGAGTGAACCGCGTGTCCAGACACTGATTGGTACAAGACTTTATAAATCTGAGAGTTGCTGTGTAGCTCAAACCACAACACATTTTATCTTCCTGACTGTTGTCATGTAGACGTGAGCAGTGCTTTTAATCCCGTTAGGGCTTGTGTCCATATAGCCTAGCGTTTTATAGCTTTTATTTTTTTCTGGCATAGAAACGCTGGCAGGTTGCTGGAGTGAAGCGCTTGTGCAGTGAGAGAGAAAGATGCTGCCGTGGGTTTTGTTTCTATGACAAGCAGATTGACATTAGCTACATAGCTAAAAAAAAAAAAAAAAAAACCCACCCAGGTCAGAAAGTGGAGTTCACCCGACGCTGGGATGTAGCTGGTTTCCCCTGAGCTGCAGCGGGACCCTAGCCACCAGTGTTAGTTGCTCCTCTCTAGGAGAAGCTTTTTCCGGCTGTGAGGCGGAGCGAGCTGGGCTCCTCAGATCGGAAGGCATACCAAGGGTACAATACTGGGGAAACTTTACAGATTTGGCCGCTTTCACGTGTTGTGCTGATAGCTTGACGAGCTCTTTCTCTGAGCTAAAAACAGTACATAGATTCGCTGAAGGCAAGACGAAGGAAGTTCACAAATAGTGCGTATAAATGTTGATATGATGCATAACCACGTGGTATTAAAGCGTGAATACATGTATCACAGAGGTTTTGTGAGTCGAGTGAAAATCTGCCATTCAGGTATACAGATTCCCTGGCTCACCTGACTGACTGAGTGAGCAGTCAATCTATGTCTAATCTTTCTAACAATACCTTTTTTTCTTTTAACGCGGAAATAACAGCACAACAACAAGTTCTTTTTCTTAATATCTATATATTTATAACTATGGGGTGTCTGAGTGGAAATATCAGCTCTGTTATAGGTGATTTAAAGGGTCAATTCTTAATGTAAACATGCACCAGGTTAGAGGGTTCCTTGTACAATTTACAGCATTAGTTCTCTGAGAATCTCTTTCATATCCAAGCAAAAGTCGTATTGTTACTAAAATATCCCTAACCGAAACAATATCAAATCGGGACCTTGTGAATCGGAATCGATTTGGGAAATCAGTGGCGATACCCAGCTCTAATTACAAGCAGGGCTGACGTTGGCTAACTACACTAAGATGTCAATAAAAACAACAGACTGGTTTCTTGAGGCAGACAGTGGATTTCTCAAAATTATGTTGTAGGTTATTCACCCAAAACCTGAATAGTCTTTCAAACTTTCCCTATTGAATTATGGTGGGATTAAACTCACGTTAAATCTAATTTTTTATTAAATTTGCGAATTACTAGAGATTTCTTGTTTAGATTACATTGAAATGCGTGTTAACACATAGATTTTGTATAACCCGAAATATTTCAACACATTAACAAGACAAAAATTGACACCTTTTAACGTGGCTTTTCTAGTTGTGGCCATGGAGGGACCCAGGTTCCTGTAACGAGTGCATAGATGCCCACATCAGTAATTTATGCACAATGTAGGTCCCTTTAACGTGTACTTAGACGCCCATATCACTAATTTACTGTACGCACAACAATCTCCACAGTTCGACATCATTGATGCCACCTTCCTCATGAATATGTATGAGTGCCTTCATTCCCTCATTGGCCACAACCAGAAAAACCACGTTAAGGCGTCAATTTTTGTTGTGTTAACGTGTAGAAATATTTCATGTTAATACTACAAAACTCTGTGTTAACACGCATTTTAATGTAGTTTAAACAAGTAATCTCTAAGATGTTACTTGCACAAATGGAGTTCCATAACAACTGATCTCAGATGAAGTGTATTGATTACAAGATTACCCCAGAGATCTGTGACAGGAGCGAATGATTGTGATAGACGACGAAAAAACATGAGAAGTCACTTGCCCAGAAATGACGTCTTGTTTGTTTACGTCCGCCATGTGATGAAGCTTGACAATGGCCAGAGTTCAATGAGCCCCCCCTCCATCTCGTGTCCACTCTTGGAACGTCCCCATCTTTGCACTCTTTGTAGCCATGATTTTTGTTTTGTTTTGGAATGTCCACTTCCCTTTTCAGAGCCCCCTATTTCCTTGAGCGCTCTGATTGGATACTGCTCTCCTCCCATCTCAGACTTGTCTCCAAGGTGCCGCAACTAGACGTGCATCTTGTTTTTGGCTATGATGAAATCAAACATGTTTGAGAACTGATATAGCGTCTGACGTGGTCAGTACCTGTCGTGACGGGCATGAGTGCAGATTTCATGCTGACAGGAGGGTTTTTGTCTCAGATCTAAGAAATTTCTTTGCCACAGGCAAATCCTGAGTAGCAGGGTGCCAATACTGCTACGCAACCAACTGCCCTTTGGGGACAAAATAAGTGATTGATTGATACATTTTTTAAGTACTGTTTATGAAGTGTAAAATGTATGCTAAGCTTGCCTAACTGAAGCCATATTGTGTGTGTGTGTGTGTGTGTGTGTGTGTCCGTCCATCCCCAGCCCACAGTGCTATGACCGGTACTTCAGCGTGTCTGGGTCTGGGTACACTGGCCTTCTTCACAAAAGTCGGAAAGATGGAGGGATGGAAGCTAGCTGGACCCCCCAAACTATGAGGAGGAAGATGGCTGTAAGATTAACTGTATGTTGCAAAAAGAGTTTTGTAATGTAATAAAGTTATTGTGAAAATGACAAAATAAACTCTTGAGTCAGTTCACTTGATTTCATCTCAGTTGTTGACAACAAGACTCTTTGGAGAAGTTAAAGAAATCTTGAAATTTACGCAAGTAGCAGTTTGAATTTTCCTGTTTATTAGTGTTACAAATCTCTTAATTGTATTATCAATGAGTGTGTCTGTTAATCTTTTTTTAATATATATATTTAAGTGTGTGTGTGTGTGTGTGTGTGTGTAAAAAAAAAACCAAAAACCCCAACAAAAACAAAAAAAAACCTAGAACCTATTTCTAGGGTTCTGAGATATATAAAAAGCCAAATTGTCGTCAGACGATAGCCAATAGGCTCCGCGATTGGATTTCAGCCAATGCTTTCCGCCTCTTTTGCTCTCCCCACAAAGACTGTTTACCTGCATGCAACCAATGGACTACAAACGGAAACCAGAACGCTTCCGATACCAAAATCTTGTTCCTTGTCTACAGATTCTGCATCCATATGCAGATATTTGTTTATGGAGATTAAGGTAACAGCCATAATCAGATTAAAATAAAGCACTAATGGTCAATGTTGCTGATCTGGGAAATATTCTGCCACAGTAGCATCAGCAGGTCAACTTGGCTCTGTATGTAAACAGCCTGACGTTCTGGATGTAGCCTTACCAATCACCTCACAGATCAGTCAGCCTCGTATTTGTATCCAAATGCACGCACACCTGGCACAAAGTCCGTTTACAAGCTTGTTTTTTGTATTTTCAGAAGTTCTGCATTACATGCATTAAGTGTCACTGTGGACGGGATGTGATATTCATTAAATTAGCCTTTACTTTTATTACATTATTACTTGGTATTATCAGGTGGAAATGTTCTGTCTTTCTAGTGTACATCGCCTTATTTCTCAATTATTCTCCTCTTATCCCACTAATGTGCTGATCACATAGTTTAACTGCAAAATTTTAAAAACTGTCCAACTGAATGAAGCTCTTTTTGCAGCAGTGATGTTTGAAACTTCGGACGTCATCAGTCACGTATTCATTTGACACAAGCTCCATTTTATATTGAAACAGTGCGCTTCACAGGAGTGAAACAAGCTTTGGCTTGTTGCAGGAGTGGATACATCTGGGTTAAACGGTCCTCCATAGGTGAAATTGCTGTGGTGATGAGACGAGTAGACAAAGAACGCAGGCACGGAATACAACAACATCCACATAAGGTCAATATTGCAGCAAAGACTGCTAGAGATATTAAAATTGAGGACACCAAGGTTCGGTATTTCCCAAAAGCATCCATCCAAGAATCCCACATAGTGGCGTCTACACCAGATTGATCTTTCATCTTACCATTCAGAGTTTTCAACCCTTCTATGGCCTTGGTGAGACTGCCATCCGCTGCAGTGTTGTTAGGAATGAAGGTGCAGCATTGCTCTCTGAGCATAGCACACACTCCTCCTTTCTCTGCAAGCAACATGTCAAGAGCTATGCGGTTCTGGAATGCCATCAGTGACGTAGAGGAAAGCTGTCCATGAACAGCCTCAAACCCACTCTGTGTCCAATTGCCCAATTTCTGTACGTTATAATGGATGTAATTGATTCGGTCTACGTTTTTGTTAATCGTGCACCACCAACAGAACAGGGACTCAAACCCTGCAGCCACCTGATCTGCTATCTTGTACTGCCTGGTACGCGCGAGGAACTCCTATAGCGTCTATATATGTAGGATCGGTTTCAGAGCGCCAGGAGGAGCGTTTCTGTCTCCACTCACTGGGCATTGTACTGGTTATTTGTGTATACAGAGCGTCAGCTGATATGGGGTACACATTTACTGGTAGCAATAGGGTTACCAATGCACACAATCCTGTATTACCTTTAGGCAATTTGTCAAATAATCTCTCATCCCCACACCACCACCATATGTCAGCCCGAGACACTGGGGTGAAGGGTGTAAAAACAGGAAGTGTAACTGGACATGCTATCTCTGCAAGGCTACCTAAACGAGGTCCCCTACCGGTCAGGTTAATACATGAGAAGTTTCCTGGTGCTACATGTTTAGAGAATAGAGGTTTGATTCTTACGCCTTTTGTTACTGGAAAGATACCGTCCCAACAACTGCAATTTGGTCCTGGAACTGTCTTGCTCATTACAGTCAACAGGCATTCAGCTGGATTAGGTGCAGGAACTATTTGTAGTAAGGGGCGGGGGCCCATACACACAACACAGTCGGCTTTAGTTGCATTTGCTGCCTGCTCTACCATTAACAGCCAATTATTGTTTTTCCCTGAGACTCCAGTGGTTACTTGAAACCACTCGTCAGTGTCAGGTCTTTTATTGAGGATCTTTATCTTTACTTTAGTTGTGGACCTAGGCCCCAATGTCAGTCCTGGCACAGGTTGCAAATCTGAGTCTGTTGCGGCAGTGGGTGTTTCTGTAATGTTAGGGCACAGTGCCACATAAGTGCATGGGTCTGTATGACTTGGCCAATAGGCACACAGAGCTAAAATGTAACAAGGTGGATTTGGATAGTTAGGCATTGACGGGGGGTTTTCCAATAATGGATTGACTGTGGTATTAAATCTTAAAACTAAGGAGGGTGAGTTTCCAAGTTTTATCTTTTCTAGAGTTAACACACGTGACCAATATTGTGCCCATGGTCGCCAGCCATAGGAATCGGACCTCCAGGTTTTATCAGTGGTGGCGAAAACCCATCCCCAGTCTATACCTGTTTGTTTAAAACCCACTGAGTTTAAATAGAATGTCCAATCATACCACTCGCTTCCTACATAACCGCCCAACTGAAAGGAGTTCATAGGGATGATTACTGTGCTGATAAAGGTAGTGGTATTGTAGCAAATATAGGTCCTAGGCGTCGTTTCTCCGGTCGCATTACATGGATTTTGCAAAGTCGTCAGAATGCTAGTGGGCGATAATATCCTACTCCGCGTTTACTCTAGCATGTGGTTGGGTGATACCTTGGGATGAAGTGGGCGGACATGAGTGCTATTTAGGGAAGTTCCAGGAGCTTCCCATAAGTACCAGGTAAAAAGAAAAATTAATATGAATACAATTGTCACTCCCCAGCACCTAATTGCATCGCTTATCCATCTAGTCGCCATCTTCCCCGAGAGTGTCCTCTATGAGTCTGGTGTCTTGGAAATACTTCACTGACTTTCGAGTCTACTCAGGTTCTACACACCTGAGTCCACTCTATTATCAGACTGTGAGTCACTTTTCTCTGCGGAACTGTCGGAGGAGATGACCTCTTTGCAATGAGTAAGATGTACCCACGTGGATCTTTCAGCTATTTTTATGGCTGTGGGAGTGTTCAACAATACCTGATAAGGCCCGTCCCACTTGGGAGAGTGCCAATGTTTTCTCTTAATGCTTCGTATCAGCACCCAATCGCCTGGTCCCACTAATTGGATCTCCTGTTGAGAAACAGAAGGATTTTCATCAGCTTGTTTTCCTTTTTGTTTTTCTAACATTTTTCTCATATAGTCTGCTAGGTTGGTTTCTTCACTCAGCTCCCATTGATTTTTAAACTGTGGCAGCCTGTATGGTCTACCAAACAACATTTCATATGGAGTTAAACCTGAAGTTGCTGTTATGTTGATGTACATTTTCACTAAATCTATGCACTGAGTCCAAGGTCTCGTTGTTTCTTCAATACATTTCTTTAAACGGTTTTTTATAGTGCCATTCATTCGTTCCACTAATCCTGCACTTTGAGGGTGATATGCGCCGTGGTTTTTTAGATTAATGTGAAACATTATTCCTATCTTCTTGATCAATTGGTTTACAAAATGTGCTCCATTATCACTGTAAAGTTTTTCCCGGAATGCCATAACGGGGTATTATGTCTTTACATAACGCTTTTGCCACTGTTACTGCGTCTGGGTGTTTGGTTGGAAACAGCTCTACCCATTTAGAGAAGGCATCTATTATGACCAGACAATACTTTTTTCCTTCACTCTGATTTAACTCTATAAAATCCATATGTATTACTTGAAACGGATACTGTGGTGAGGGGAAACACCCTCTTCTAGGTCTTAAGTTTCCCTGAGAATTATGCTTAGCACAGATCAAGCATGCTCTACAAAAATGTTTTGAATAAGAGTTAAATCCATAGGTTGTGTAATGTTGTTTTATCTGTCCCACCATCCCTCCTGTTGAGACATGTGTAACACCATGGCTCAATATTGCAACCATTTGTATAGGTTGTGTGGAAGGATTGGTTTTTTTCTCTGGTCATACATAGATGTCATTTTGTAGTTGTGCTCCGTGTTTTACCCACAAATCCTTTTCTTTCTGTGGTGCTTGTTGTTGCATGTCTTGGAGTGTTGTATCAGTCATAACAGTGTCCGAGGTCAGCATAAGCACTTTTATCTGTCCTCGGCTGCTTGTTTAGCTGTTTTGTCTGCAAATGCATTCCCTAGTGATACTTGATCTGTCCCTGAGGTATGAGCTGCACATTTACAAACTGCGAGGTGTTTTGGTAACACTACTGCCTTGAGCAGGTTAGATAAGAGGTCTGCATGTGTTACTGGTTTCCCTGTAGATGTGATCATTCCTCTATTTTGCCAATACTGTGCAAAAGTATGGACTGTAGCAAAAGCATATTGACTATCTGTATAGATAGTAGCGTCTTTATTCTTCATTAATTTACACGCCTCTGTTAGAGCCACTATCTCTGCCGCTTGGGCAGAGCAGTGTGAGGATAATTGTTCCGCTTTTAATACCTTATCTTTGGTCACTTTTCATTAATGCACAATATTATTTGTTTTATAATATTTTTCACTGTATCACTTATTAATGGAACATTAATACTGGCCACTACAACAGCCACCAGTTCTAACTTCAAGGTGCTAAAAGATCACAGAAACTCAATTACAACAGGAACATAAACCATTTCAGTTTGCACACATACAAAGTTTCGCCTTTACACCACAGTTTTCTTGAGGCGACTACAGAGCTACAGAATATTACTTTGGATATCTTTATTTTACCATAAACACTTGCTCAGACGTTGGTCAACATCCCATATGCTTTCTTCATCACTTTCATAAATACGTTCCCCCATTAAAACTTAATCCTAAATCTCTCAGCTCCGTACTAAATAAGTATTCCACTGAGAAACTAACAAGTCTCATTCATCAATCATTTGAATAATCAAATTTTTGTATGTATTTTGAGTTCAGGTAAAGAGTTAAACCGATTCAAAAATCTACATTCATAAAATACCAATATATAACTTTACAGCAGCAGAATGTGTAGTGTTAACATGAACATAATCTATAACTGATATAACACTCAAACAGCATTGCCCATGTTCAGTCATTTCAAGGTAAAAATGACACTCGCTGTGCCAATTTCATTAAAATACGCCAAGTCTCTCTCAACCAATCAACCACGTTTTAAAATAGAAAGGACACTTTGACTACATTTTAAAGTTCACCTTTATGAAACCAAGAAAATGCAACAATCTGGCAGCTTTTCTAAAAAAATAAATAAAAATAAAAAATCGTAATAGCACTTTTAGTGTAGGAGCCTGTCCTCTTTCCATAACACTTCATTACAGTAGTAATTGTTCGCTTTATTTTCTTGTGTTTCTCTTTCCTCTTCACCCTCTGACTCTCTGCTGCTACTTTCTGCTAATCCTTCTCCTAACCAGGCCCCTTTAATGTGGCCTGCTGCTTCTACCCTAGACCCTGGCTGGTCCTCCTCACTCTCCCTGTTGTATAGACCAGACACAAGTCCCATCATTTTAACTGACTTTCCTTTTCTTTCTCTCTTCCTTTTTCCACTTTCCCTGCTCATTCTTCTACCTGACTCATTACATTCTCTCTTACTTTGTGTCACAAATGGCTCTTCCTCTTCCCCTATTCTGATCTTGATAAACACTTCCTCAGTCTCAGCTTTACCATAAAACGTTCCTACTGTCTTTTTCTTTTTTTCTTTAGCAACTTTTTCTGCGTGCAAAGCATGATTAATGTACTCATCAAGAGTACCGGTAGACAGTCCAATGTAGTGCTTCTGCACCCAGATTCTGATTGCGTCTTTTGAGCCTGCATGTAAAGCATTTTTCAACTGTTGTCTGTAAGCTCCTTGGTCATTATTGTCGTCAATTAGTCCCGAATGGATTTTAAACACTGTAGTCATGCGGTTTCTATAGTCATCAAAAGTTTCATCGTCTTTTTGTCTTGCTCTGCCTATTTCAGTGTAATTTGCTTTTTGTTTAAACCTGGCTGTGGCTCTGGTTGCCAGACCGTTTACTCCTACTGCCATTTGTTGGCTGTCCCATGGAAGAGGAGCATCACCTGCTGTGTTCAGAGGATTCCTGTCTCCGTTCACTCACACAATCATCCACACTCCTATTTACTTATTTACAGACGTCTTTTTCGCACACTTTTGAGGCCTACTAATTTACCATGGAGTTTTAACTTTTAGTCTCAAAAGTTTAATAACACACATATACACACAGCATTGCTGTGTACTTTAAAAGCTACTAAGAACAAAACATAAATGGGATAACTTATGTACATTTTTATTCTAACAGTTGTCTCCTTGTCGGGGACTGCAATCATGGGAATAGAGCGTGAACAGGAGGGGGCTGAGCACACAGCACTGGGAGGCTCCAGTGTTGAGCACTAGAGTAGGCTTAAGACTTTCCTCTTTGATAAAGCTTATAGTTAGGGCTGGCTTGGTTGAGCCCTGAACCATCCCTTAGTTATGCTGCTATAAACCTAGACTGCTGAGAGACTTCCCATGATGCACCTCTTTCCTCTTCACCCTCTGACTCTCTGCTGCTACTTTCTGCTAATCCTTCTCCTAACCAGGCCCCTTTAATGTGGCCTGCTGCTTCTACCTAGACCCTGGCTGGTCCTCCTCACTCTCCCTGTTGTATAGACCAGACACAAGTCCCATCATTTTAACTGACTTTCCTTTTCTTTCTCTCTTCCTTTTTCCACTTTCCTGCTCATTCTTCTACCTGACTCATTACATTCTCTCTTACTTTGTGTCACAAATGGCTCTTCCTCTTCACCCTCTGACTCTCTGCTGCTACTTTCTGCTAATCCTTCTCCTAACCAGGCCCCTTTAATGTGGCCTGCTGCTTCTACCTAGACCCTGGCTGGTCCTCCTCACTCTCCCTGTTGTATAGACCAGACACAAGTCCCATCATTTTAACTGACTTTCCTTTTCTTTCTCTCTTCCTTTTTCCACTTTCCTGCTCATTCTTCTACCTGACTCATTACATTCTCTCTTACTTTGTGTCACAAATGGCTCTTCCTCTTCCCCTATTCTGATCTTGATAAACACTTCCTCAGTCTCAGCTTTACCATAAAACGTTCCTACTGTCTTTTCTTTTTCTTTAGCAACTTTTCTGCGTGCAAAGCATGATTAATGTACTCATCAAGAGTACCGGTAGACAGTCCAATGTAGTGCTTCTGCACCCAGATTCTGATTGCGTCTTTTGAGCCTGCATGTAAAGCATTTTTCAACTGTTGTCTGTAAGCTCCTTGGTCATTATTGTCGTCAATTAGTCCCGAATGGATTTTAAACACTGTAGTCATGCGGTTTCTATAGTCATCAAAAGTTTCATCGTCTTTTTGTCTTGCTCTGCCTATTTCAGTGTAATTTGCTTTTTGTTTAAACCTGGCTGTGGCTCTGGTTGCCAGACCGTTTACTCCTACTGCCATTTGTTGGCTGTCCCATGGAAGAGGAGCATCACCTGCTGTGGTCAGAGGATTCCAATCTCCTCTAACGTTATGCCAATCTGGTCCCAGAGCACACATCCAGATTTGTTGGACTTCTTGTCCATTTAGATGATAGGATTTTCGCACATTTTCCATGTCAATTACAAATTGCGTGACATCTTCTTTGTATGGAGTTATGCCCTCTAAGGCTTTTTTAACATCATTCATGTTCCAAGTTCTATAAACAAGGATTGTTGGTGGGTTGGCCTTCATTTGTGTTTGGATTAGCTACTTGTATCATAGGATACTCATCTGCTACTTTTGTATCAATGGCTTGAGGACTATAAAAAAAACTGCTCCCAATTTCTTAGACCATCCGAGGCCTGCAGTACCTCGGGTTGATCTTAGTGCTCTGGGAGGTGTGGTATCATACTCAGGGGTTCCTCTTGGGGAATATCAGGGTATAGTCGAGCTGTAGGAGGAGGTCCCCTGAGGCACCTTCCTCATTTCTCTGTTCTGCCCTTCTTCCTACCGGCCCTGTCTCATCATCCTCCTGTCTGTGAAACATTACTTGTTGTTTTTTTCAGTTTTCTCATCTACTTCTCCTATTTTTCCCTCTTTTTCTGTCTCTTTCTCCAGCTTCACGTTTTTCAGCTACTTTTATCCAATATTTGGTTTCCTCATAACCTGCCTTTTCATCTTTTAGGATCTTTGTTAGTGTTGTTTTGTATTGTTTCCTGTAGTAGCTTAATTGTTTTGACGTTTAGTTTACCATTAAACCCGTAATCTTTTATCCATTTATCCAAATATTTTATTTTATCAGGATCCTGTTTTTCTATATACTTCCAATCTTTACACTGTAAATCCTCCCTAGTTTTGGGCTTACTTTGACTCTTGCCCATACTGGAGCTGTTTTTATGTATTTTGGTCCAACGCTGGGTTAACACCTAGGGTGTTCTAAACGTTGGGATGTTATCAGTGGGGCAATAATTAAAATACCTTTCCAGGTAATTCTCACTTCAACTCTTTCGAGTGGAGAATTCTTGCCTTTGCTTCCTGTAAGGTTTATTGCTTTCTTTCCCACTGTTTTGGTATGAGAAAAATACCAAATGGTATTCCTGTCTCCGTTCACTCACACAATCATCCACACTCCTATTTACTTATTTACAGGCGTCTTTTTCGCACACTTTTGAGGCCTACTAATTTACCATGGAGTTTTAACTTTTAGTCTCAAAAGTTTAATAACACATATACACACAGCATTGCTGTGTACTTTGAATGAAATAAAACGCTCCAAAGATGGCAGGTGTCTAGATTTTTTCCATGTCAATTACAAATTGCGTGACATCTTCTTTGTATGGAGTTATGCCCTCTAAGGCTTTTTAACATCATTCATGTTCCAAGTTCTATAAACAAGGATTGTTGGTGGTTGGCCTTCATTTGTGTTTGGATTAGCTACTTGTATCATAGGATACTCATCTGCTACTTTTGTATCAATGGCTTGAGGACTATAAAAAACTGCTCCCAATTTCTTAGACCATCCGAGGCCTGCAGTACCTCGGGTTGATCTTAGTGCTCTGGGAGGTGTGGTATCATACTCAGGGGTTCCTCTTGGGGAATATCAGGGTATAGTCGAGCTGTAGGAGGAGGTCCCCTGAGGCACCTTCCTCATTTCTCTGTTCTGCCCTTCTTCCTACCGGCCCTGTCTCATCATCCTCCTGTCTGTGAAACATTACTTGTTGTTTTTTTCAGTTTTCTCATCTACTTCTCCTATTTTTCCCTCTTTTTCTGTCTCTTTCTCCAGCTTCACGTTTTTCAGCTACTTTTATCCAATATTTGGTTTCCTCATAACCTGCCTTTTCATCTTTTAGGATCTTTGTTAGTGTTGTTTTGTATTGTTTCCTGTAGTAGCTTAATTGTTTTGACGTTTAGTTTACCATTAAACCCGTAATCTTTTATCCATTTATCCAAATATTTTATTTTATCAGGATCCTGTTTTTCTATATACTTCCAATCTTTACACTGTAAATCCTCCCTAGTTTTGGGCTTACTTTGACTCTTGCCCATACTGGAGCTGTTTTTATGTATTTTGGTCCAACGCTGGGTTAACACCTAGGGTGTTCTAAACGTTGGGATGTTATCAGTGGGGCAATAATTAAAATACCTTTCCAGGTAATTCTCACTTCAACTCTTTCGAGTGGAGAATTCTTGCCTTTGCTTCCTGTAAGGTTTATTGCTTTCTTTCCCACTGTTTTGGTATGAGAAAAATACCAAATGGTATTCCTGTCTCCGTTCACTCACACAATCATCCACACTCCTATTTACTTATTTACAGGCGTCTTTTTCGCACACTTTTGAGGCCTACTAATTTACCATGGAGTTTTAACTTTTAGTCTCAAAAGTTTAATAACACATATACACACAGCATTGCTGTGTACTTTGAATGAAATAAAACGCTCCAAAGATGGCAGGTGTCTAGATTTTTTCCATGTCAATTACAAATTGCGTGACATCTTCTTTGTATGGAGTTATGCCCTCTAAGGCTTTTTAACATCATTCATGTTCCAAGTTCTATAAACAAGGATTGTTGGTGGTTGGCCTTCATTTGTGTTTGGATTAGCTACTTGTATCATAGGATACTCATCTGCTACTTTTGTATCAATGGCTTGAGGACTATAAAAAACTGCTCCCAATTTCTTAGACCATCCGAGGCCTGCAGTACCTCGGGTTGATCTTAGTGCTCTGGGAGGTGTGGTATCATACTCAGGGGTTCCTCTTGGGGAATATCAGGGTATAGTCGAGCTGTAGGAGGAGGTCCCCTGAGGCACCTTCCTCATTTCTCTGTTCTGCCCTTCTTCCTACCGGCCCTGTCTCATCATCCTCCTGTCTGTGAAACATTACTTGTTGTTTTTTTCAGTTTTCTCATCTACTTCTCCTATTTTTCCCTCTTTTTCTGTCTCTTTCTCCAGCTTCACGTTTTTCAGCTACTTTTATCCAATATTTGGTTTCCTCATAACCTGCCTTTTCATCTTTTAGGATCTTTGTTAGTGTTGTTTTGTATTGTTTCCTGTAGTAGCTTAATTGTTTTGACGTTTAGTTTACCATTAAACCCGTAATCTTTTATCCATTTATCCAAATATTTTATTTTATCAGGATCCTGTTTTTCTATATACTTCCAATCTTTACACTGTAAATCCTCCCTAGTTTTGGGCTTACTTTGACTCTTGCCCATACTGGAGCTGTTTTTATGTATTTTGAGTTCAGGTAAAGAGTTAAACCGATTCAAAATCTACATTCATAAAATACCAATATATAACTTTACAGCAGCAGAATGTGTAGTGTTAACATGTACATTTTTATTCTAACAGTTGTCTCCTTGTCGGGACTGCAATCATGGGAATAGAGCGTGAACAGGAGGGGCTGAGCACACAGCACTGGGAGGCTCCAGTGTTGAGCACTAGAGTAGGCTTAAGACTTTCCTCTTTGATAAAGCTTATAGTTAGGGCTGGCTTGGTTGAGCCCTGAACCATCCCTTAGTTATGCTGCTATAAACCTAGACTGCTGAGAGACTTCCCATGATGCACCTCTTTCCTCTCTCCTCCTCTCCCTCTCCATCTGTATGCATTTCTATCCCATTACTGCATGTTACTAACTCTACATCTTCCCTCTCCTGTAGTTTTGTGCTTTCGCCTCCTCTCTCCTGTCGCTTTCAGCAGGTGTTTCTACCTCCAGTGCTGCAGAGACAGGATCTGTGGTTGTGGGCCACCTGCTGCACCCGTGTTCCTGCTCGACAACTGCTACTACAGTTGTTGTTATTGACTTTGTTACTATTATTGTCATTATTATTCCTATGATATCATTTTATTATTGCTTTATTAATATTAATATTACCACTACCATTACATTATTGCTATTTTAAAATTCTAGGTGGAATTTGCATTGTGCTTCCTTCTCCCCCACGCCCCTTCTTTCTCTCTCTATCTCTCTCAAAACCTAACATGGCAGTGGCGGATGGTCACTCACCATTGAATCTGGTTCTGCCCAAGGTTTCTGCCTTTTAAAAGGAAGTTTTTTCTTGCCACTGTCGCCAAGTACTTGCTCATGGTGGGATTTGTTGGGTCTCTGTAAATAATATTATAAAGAGTACGGTCTAGACCTGTTCTATAGGAAAAGTGCAATGAGATAACTTGTTATGAATTGGCTCTATATAAATAAATACAATTTAATTGAATAGAGTGGAGGAGGTATGACCGCCAATCCGAACTGTTTAAGGTCTGTTCGTAAGGAAGTCCCATATCCAATTACAGAGAGTGGTACTTAGCCCAGAGTGCCAAGTTTTCCAATCAGTTTCATGGGGGAGATTGTGTTGAATGCAGAATGCAGGTTTTTTTAATAAATGCCAATGTTTGTTAAACATTTTATTGTAAGGGGAAACAGACTACAGAGAGACTTAAAACCCCAGCTGTGCTGATAGTAGTATCTGTGTGCCATTTTTATTTGGACATAAAAGTCACTACAGAGCAGAAAGCAGACTGCTCCAGCTGTGATCAGTTGCTTGTGATGACGGGAGGACATCTCATTTTTCCAAAAATGTATTTCCTCGTTTCCTCTCTCCTTGCATCTTTTTCTTGCATCTCTCCTCAAGTTTTTAGTGAGAGGGACTAAGATGTGAGGAAAAGACATAAGCAATGGAAACGTGGATGCAATTAAGAGAATTGGGATGTACCCATAAAATAAGGCAAACGAGAAGCACCCTGATAGTATAAATCCATGCTAGTGGGTCTGTGAGGCTGTACTAAATGCTAAATGCTAACACTACCATGGAAACATGCTCACAGTGACAATGCTTGCATGCTGATGTTTAGCAGGTATAATGTTTACCATGTTCAGCCTCTTAGTTGAGTGTGTTAACATGCAAACATTTGCTAATGTAGTGTGATCAACGCCGATTCGGATGAACATTTTGTATCCTTATTGATAAAAAGAATACAATTTTTCTGAAAGTTGGCCTCTGCGTCATAAACAAGCCTGTCCAGAGAACTGATAAGCTTTCCATAGGAACTTCCTCTGTCCCATGACCTTTGCCAGACTTGAGGGCACTAATGGAAATGACAATTTCACGATTTGCGGGCAGGTCTGTTTGGAGCCAAACTAATCTGATATCCTGTGGGGATACAGTTCACACTATGATGCAAGGATTGTTGAGCGCCAGTTGAGGGTGAAGCTAAGCCAGTTATTAGTTTACTGCCCTCACTAGCTTGGTAAACTGAAAACCCCACTTTCCAGTATCCCCTGATCTGATCATCAAGACAATTTTGCTATGTTATGTTTAATTAATGTTATAGGAAGAATGCAAAGTTTATTTCAACATACCGATTTTGATAAAGAACAGTAGAGTCTGTTAAGAAGAACTGTTCTTTTTGTGAGGACATTTGATATATTCTGATATTTGTACAAAGTATGGCTCACCATGTTCTGTATTGACAAAACTATTTTTAAGTGACATATGATAATTTGGGATACTGTTTCATAAGTGTAAGTCCTTGCTTTGAAATAATGACATATTTCAAAGAATATTTTAAACTTAAATTTGTCCCTTATGCAAAATATTTCTAAGCTGAGGGGTTCCTTTAGGTGCGTTTTGTCAGAGCCACTCTGACGTGATCACCACTGCACACCCTGTTGGTGTTTGTTAAACATTCTCTCTTACTTTGTGTCACAAATGGCTCTTCCTCTTCCCCTATTCTGATCTTGATAAACACTTCCTCAGTCTCAGCTTTACCATAAAACGTTCCTACTGTCTTTTCTTTTTCTTTAGCAACTTTTTCTGCGTGCAAAGCATGATTAATGTACTCATCAAGAGTACCGGTAGACAGTCCAATGTAGTGCTTCTGCACCCAGATTCTGATTGTCTTTTGAGCCTGCATGTAAAGCATTTTTCAACTGTTGTCTGTAAGCTCCTTGGTCATTATTGTCGTCAATTAGTCCCGAATGGATTTTAAACACTGTAGTCATGCGGTTTCTATAGTCATCAAAAGTTTCATCGTCTTTTGTCTTGCTCTGCCTATTTCAGTGTAATTTGCTTTTTGTTTAAACCTGGCTGTGGCTCTGGTTGCCAGACCGTTTACTCCTACTGCCATTTGTTGGCTGTCCCATGGAAGAGGAGCATCACCTGCTGTGTTCAGAGGATTCCAATCTCCTCTAACGTTATGCCAATCTGGTCCCAGAGCACACATCCAGATTTGTTGGACTTCTTGTCCATTTAGATGATAGGATTTTCGCACATTTTCCATGTCAATTACAAATTGCGTGACATCTTCTTTGTATGGAGTTATGCCCTCTAAGGCTTTTTAACATCATTCATGTTCCAAGTTCTATAAACAAGGATTGTTGAGCGCCAGTTGAGGGTGAAGCTAAGCCAGTTATTAGTTTACTGCCCTCACTAGCTTGGTAAACTGAAAACCCCACTTTCCAGTATCCCTGATCTGATCATCAAGACAATTTTGCTATGTTATGTTTAATTAATGTTATAGGAAGAATGCAAAGTTTATTTCAACATACCGATTTTGATAAAGAACAGTAGAGTCTGTTAAGAAGAACTGTTCTTTTTGTGAGGACATTTGATATATTCTGATATTTGTACAAAGTATGGCTCACCATGTTCTGTATTGACAAAACTATTTTTAAGTGACATATGATAATTTGGGATACTGTTTCATAAGTGTAAGTCCTTGCTTTGAAATAATGACATATTTCAAAGAATATTTTAAACTTAAATTTGTCCCTTATGCAAAATATTTCTAAGCTGAGGGGTTCCTTTAGGTGCGTTTTGTCAGAGCCACTCTGACGTGATCACCACTGCACACCCTGTTGGTGTTTGTTAAACATTCTCTCTTACTTTGTGTCACAAATGGCTCTTCCTCTTCCCCTATTCTGATCTTGATAAACACTTCCTCAGTCTCAGCTTTACCATAAAACGTTCCTACTGTCTTTTCTTTTTCTTTAGCAACTTTTTCTGCGTGCAAAGCATGATTAATGTACTCATCAAGAGTACCGGTAGACAGTCCAATGTAGTGCTTCTGCACCCAGATTCTGATTGTCTTTTGAGCCTGCATGTAAAGCATTTTTCAACTGTTGTCTGTAAGCTCCTTGGTCATTATTGTCGTCAATTAGTCCCGAATGGATTTTAAACACTGTAGTCATGCGGTTTCTATAGTCATCAAAAGTTTCATCGTCTTTTTGTCTTGCTCTGCCTATTTCAGTGTAATTTGCTTTTTGTTTAAACCTGGCTGTGGCTCTGGTTGCCAGACCGTTTACTCCTACTGCCATTTGTTGGCTGTCCCATGGAAGAGGAGCATCACCTGCTGTGGTCAGAGGATTCCAATCTCCTCTAACGTTATGCCAATCTGGTCCCAGAGCACACATCCAGATTTGTTGGACTTCTTGTCCATTTAGATGATAGGATTTTCGCACATTTTCCATGTCAATTACAAATTGCGTGACATCTTCTTTGTATGGAGTTATGCCCTCTAAGGCTTTTTTAACATCATTCATGTTCCAAGTTCTATAAACAAGGATTGTTGGTGGGTTGGCCTTCATTTGTGTTTGGATTAGCTACTTGTATCATAGGATACTCATCTGCTACTTTTGTATCAATGGCTTGAGGACTATAAAAAAAACTGAAAAAACTGCTCCCAATTTCTTAGACCATCCGAGGCCTGCAGTACCTCGGGTTGATCTTAGTGCTCTGGGAGGTGTGGTATCATACTCAGGGGGTTCCTCTTGGGGAATATCAGGGTATAGTCGAGCTGTAGGAGGAGGTCCCCCTGAGGCACCTTCCTCATTTCTCTGTTCTGCCCTTCTTCCTACCGGCCCTGTCTTATCATCCTCCTGTCTGTGAAACATTACTTGTTGTTTTTTTTTCAGTTTTCTCATCTACTTCTCCTATTTTTTCCCTCTTTTTTCTGTCTCTTTCTCCAGCTTCACGTTTTTCAGCTACTTTTATCCAATATTTGGTTTCCTCATAACCTGCCTTTTTCATCTTTTTAGGATCTTTGTTAGTGTTGTTTTGTATTGTTTCCTGTAGTAGCTTAATTGTTTTGACGTTTAGTTTACCATTAAACCCGTAATCTTTTATCCATTTATCCAAATATTTTATTTTATCAGGATCCTGTTTTTCTATATACTTCCAATCTTTACACTGTAAATCCTCCCTATAGTTTTGGGCTTACTTTGACTCTTGCCCATACTGGAGCTGTTTTTTATGTATTTTGGTCCAACGCTGGGTTAACACCTAGGGTGTTCTAAACGTTGGGATGTTATCAGTGGGGCAATAATTAAAATACCTTTCCAGGTAATTCTCACTTCAACTCTTTCGAGTGGAGAATTCTTGCCTTTGCTTCCTGTAAGGTTTATTGCTTTCTTTCCCACTGTTTTGGTATGAGAAAAAATACCAAATGGTATTCCTGTCTCCGTTCACTCACACAATCATCCACACTCCTATTTACTTATTTACAGACGTCTTTTTCGCACACTTTTGAGGCCTACTAATTTACCATGGAGTTTTAACTTTTAGTCTCAAAAGTTTAATAACACACATATACACACAGCATTGCTGTGTACTTTAAAGGCTACTAAGAACAAAACATAAATGGGATAACTTATGTACATTTTTATTCTAACAGTTGTCTCCTTGTCGGGGACTGCAATCATGGGAATAGAGCGTGAACAGGAGGGGGCTGAGCACACAGCACTGGGAGGCTCCAGTGTTGAGCACTAGAGTAGGCTTAAGACTTTCCTCTTTGATAAAGCTTATAGTTAGGGCTGGCTTGGTTGAGCCCTGAACCATCCCTTAGTTATGCTGCTATAAACCTAGACTGCTGAGAGACTTCCCATGATGCACCTCTTTCCTCTCTCCTCCTCTCCCTCTCCATCTGTATGCATTTCTATCCCATTACTGCATGTTACTAACTCTACATCTTCCCTCTCCTGTAGTTTTGTGCTTTCTCGTCTCCTCTCTCCTGTCGCTTTCAGCAGGTGTTTCTACCTCCAGTGCTGCAGAGACAGGATCTGTGGTTGTGGGCCACCTGCTGCACCCGTGTTCCTGCTCGACAACTGCTACTACAGTTGTTGTTATTGACTTTGTTACTATTATTGTCATTATTATTCCTATGATATCATTTTATTATTGCTTTATTAATATTAATATTACCACTACCATTACATTATTGCTATTTTAAAATTCTAGGTGGAATTTGCATTGTGCTTCCTTCTCCCCCACGCCCCTTCTTTCTCTCTCTATCTCTCTCAAAACCTAACATGGCAGTGGCGGATGGTCACTCACCATTGAATCTGGTTCTGCCCAAGGTTTCTGCCTTTTAAAAGGAAGTTTTTTCTTGCCACTGTCGCCAAGTACTTGCTCATGGTGGGATTTGTTGGGTCTCTGTAAATAATATTATAAAGAGTACGGTCTAGACCTGTTCTATAGGAAAAGTGCAATGAGATAACTTGTTATGAATTGGCTCTATATAAATAAATACAATTTAATTGAATAGAGTGGAGGAGGTATGACCGCCAATCCGAACTGTTTAAGGTCTGTTCGTAAGGAAGTCCCATATCCAATTACAGAGAGTGGTACTTAGCCCAGAGTGCCAAGTTTTCCAATCAGTTTCATGGGGGAGATTGTGTTGAATGCAGAATGCAGGTTTTTTTTATAAATGCCAATGTTTGTTAAACATTTTATTGTAAGGGGAAACAGACTACAGAGAGACTTAAAAAAAACCCAGCTGTGCTGACAGTAGTATCTGTGTGCCATTTTTATTTGGACATAAAAAGTCACTACAGAGCAGAAAGCAGACTGCTCCAGCTGTGATCAGTTGCTTGTGATGACGGGAGGACATCTCATTTTTCCAAAAATGTATTTCCTCGTTTCCTCTCTCCTTGCATCTTTTTCTTGCATCTCTCCTCAAGTTTTTAGTGAGAGGGACTAAGATGTGAGGAAAAGACATAAGCAATGGAAACGTGGATGCAATTAAGAGAATTGGGATGTACCCATAAAATAAGGCAAACGAGAAGCACCCTGATAGAATAAATCCATGCTAGTGGGTCTGTGAGGCTGTACTAAATGCTAAATGCTAACACTACCATGGAAACATGCTCACAGTGACAATGCTTGCATGCTGATGTTTAGCAGGTATAATGTTTACCATGTTCAGCCTCTTAGTTGAGTGTGTTAACATGCAAACATTTGCTAATGTAGTGTGATCAACGCCGATTCGGATGAACATTTTGTATCCTTATGATATGCATCATGGCAGTTCCTTTCCACAATCACAAACGGGCATCTGGCATACTTTGCGCCAGAATGGGGTATTATGGCTTAGTGGTAGAGCTGGTCGTCCACCAACTGGAAGGTCGGCGGTTTGATCCGGGCTTCCCCCAGCCCACATGTCGAAGTGTCCTTGGGCAAGACACTGAACCCCAAATTGCTTCCGAGGGCTGTGCCTTTGGTGTGTGAATGCTTAGTTACTTTGATGAGCAGTTCTGCCGTCGCTGTGTGAATGAGATGAATGAAGTTGAAGTGCTTTGAGTAGTCAGAATGACTAGAAAGGTGCTATATAAGTACAGTCCATTTATTCTTCCTGGTTCTGGAGGGGATATTTGTGGTTGGTCAGGGGGAGATGGCCTTCCTCTTCTCCTCCTTCCATTCTGTTGGTGGTCCACCTTATCAAAATCCATCCTGACCTGGCTGAACTACAGAGAGAAGTTGCAGGAGAAACTGCTGCAGGAGAAAAACACACAACTCGAAATTTCCAAATTACAAATGGAAAAGTTTAATCTGAATTTAGGACACATACTTCTGCAACACAAATGTAATACTTTGGCAAGTGAAGGATTAATAACCATCACACAATAAGAATGAGCAAAGCACAGTGAACAAACATTTATTATTGATTCTGTTAATGAATTAAATCAATTTGGTCTACTTTTTGTATATAGGTCTACATCTATTCTATCTACATATATTATTTAGCTTGTTTCTGTTTTATTAACCAAAATCTGCTATCTGCTTGTACCTCAAATCAATTGAAGGAAGATAAATGCCATAAAACAATGAAGTCGTGCTCATTTGGCATGTTGTCTTCTCCCCCTCTCTCCTCCATCATCTCGTGGTCCTCCTCATCTTCATCCAGCAAGACACCCACGTCCTTTGACATGTTGACGAGTACAACACTGGCAGTGATGACTCTGCCAGCCCTGTCTGGTTCCAAGCATAGCTCTGTGTGGAGGCAGTGAAATCACATTTTAAGCTAGCCGATCACTCTCTCGATAATCACCCGTGTTTTGGTGAGAGCTGTGTTGTATCGTTCCTGAAAGGAAATTAAAAATATGTTGGTCTAATTCTCTTGTCTAATTTTGACATTTTCCCAGCTCATTAATATCTGTAACAGACATGTTACAGTGAGGGAGACAGGTTGACAGGCTCATAAGGCGCGCGTGCACACACACACACACACACACACACACACACACACACACACGTTTGTTTCACTATCCCTGTTGGGGACAGTCATTGACATAATGCTTTCCCTAGCCCCTTACCCTAACCTTAACCATCACAACTAAATGGCTCACCTTAACCCTTACCCTAACCTTAACCAAATTGTAACCTGTACCCTAAAACCAAGTCTTAACTCTCAAAAAGCAATCTCTAACCATGGGGACCTCAATTTCTGTCCTCACAGTGACACAAGTCCCCATAGGTTAGTGTGCATTCAGGTTAAAGTCCTCACCGGGATATAAGAACATGAAACACACACACACATTTGGATGACAGCTCATTTGGATGAGCAGTCAATGCAGGCAAAATGCATAGAATATATAAAATAAAATGTTTTATATATTTAAGCTGTGCCATTCTCTTACAGTTCACGAGTCCATGTACGTCTTACTTGATAGCCTATAAATGTGCTCATCTCTCAAATGCCCTCTCTTCTCCCTATCCCTGAGTGACACAAACTAAAGCCATTGTTATGCTTTACCTGTGCAGGATTTTCAGGATTTCTAAAAGGCTTCATCAACCATGAACGGCAGGGATATCCGCTTTCTCCAAGCAGCATACCCCCAATGTCTTCTTGCCTAAAAAACTTACCTACCGATGATACTCTCAGACAAAATTTGGGAGTCGTGGGTGCTTCCAGGCCACTCAGCAACAACATTTGGGATCTTGCAGTTTGGATCACGTATTATTTGCACATTGATGGAATGATCACAAACTGATCTTCATATCTGTGGGGGCTTGTATGCGCACATGTCATCAATGACACTGTAAATGTCAGGAAACCCAGCTGTAGCAATGTAGAAAGACAGCTTCCTTGGCTCAGGAAGGAAACTTTACCTAGCCGTCCAACCAGCGACACAAGGTGAAAGCCACATGGTGTACCCCTCTTCAAACCATGGACTTGTGCACTTTGAAGACATCTCCCTCAACTGACTGGAAAGTCCCACATGCAAAAAACCTCAAGGAAATCAACACTTGCTGGACTGCTAGTTTGGTGTTCAAGGTCCGGTTCAAGTTTTGTAGAGATTTTGAAGATTGCCTGACGGTCAAATCTATGCTCTCTAAAAAGTCCAGTGGGTTTTCCCTGTCCCGAAAAATCCATCTTGGTGTCTCCTGCTCTTCTTCCATCACAAATCAGCCATTGTCTTATTTTCCACAAAATCCTTTACCTTTATGGGACTGGTAGGGGTCCCTTAAAATTTTCTGAGGAAAGTGGTTACTAAGGACCTTCTAGCAATGCATAAGGGAATAGCCTACTTAAGTAGCTAAGGGCAAACACTAGGAGATCAAAGGGTTTTCCCTTACAATAGCTTAAGGAAATCCTTAGGGCAATTTTATGCAACTTATTTTGTTATAAGGCACCCTTAGATGAAAATTTAAGGACAACCTTAGCCGATAGGGTTTTATGCAACTGGGCTGGACTTATACGCACCAGCCACATGGTGCAGAGGAGCAATAGCTCTCTCTAGATAGAGAGATGGAGAAAGATTCAAAGATTTAACTCTTGAAGAAACAAAATAAGGATCTCCCATCAACTTAGGTATGATAGCTAAATCGCTTCAAATTATTAATCATCATCAACGGTGCCTCAAGTTATTTCACTGGTAATTATTAAAGTTTGTCCACTTGTTTCCTGTGTTTACAAAAGTTAATACCACTAGCCAAAATAATCATTCACAGCATCATTTGGTCTCATATGGTACTCATTTAATTCATTAATGGTTCATATCATTCATAGTTGCATTAATCTGTTCATTTGAGTGTCTAATAGTTATAGTTGTGTGTGTGTGTGTATAGGTAGTAGCCTAGTTAATAAGCTTTTTTATAAAAGAACTTGATCAGCCTATGTGGTATGTGTGTATGAAATATTCCGGTCCCTGTACACGAGACAATAACTCCAAATTAATTTTTAATTAATTGATGTATTAATTATAAATCGCTATCAAGATTTTCTCTTTGTAAAAGAGTGGTGCCCCTGAGGTAAAGTTAACATAAGTTAAATTCTGTTATTTAATATGAACGCTGATATTATTCTGACTGCTGGAAGTGAGTGTAAAGCTGCTCCTTCCTCTTACCAGAATTAAGGTGTTGGGATTTACAATGGTTAAAAGGGGGGCACCAACTTGTGTAGGTGCAATCAGGTAATTATGGCTATCAGAATGATCAAAGATTATCATAAATAACTAATGAATAAAGTCCTCGGGGGCACCACTCTTCTTAGAAGAGAATTAATTGATTGAGTCCCATGAAATACACTAACCAGAATTACCACCAATAGCTATTAGGTTGAAGGATTTGGAGTTCAACACAGAAGAAACATTAAAGAAACCAGCATAATTATACACAAGCATTTATTAAAGATAATGAAGCAAAAACACACAATATGAAGACTAACTCTAAATACACTAAACAAAGGGTGTGTGTGTGTGTATGTGCGTAGGTCTGGGTGCGAGCCAAAAGGAATGTGTGTATGTTTTTGTTCTGCCTCCGTATGTCTCGCTTGCACGAGCACCACCACGTGGTCAGAAACAAAGAAACATGTGAAGCTTGAGCTTTAAAGTTACTCTCTGCCATTTGTGTGGTTGTGTTAAAGTCAAATTAGAGGTGTGTGTGGTCTGTTTAGCATAACGGTGCCAAAGTTAAAAGGAGTTAGTTAGCATGCAAAGACTGTCTGTGTGGAGTATAAAATAACTAACATCAACTTAGCATGTGGCTACAAAATTAACCTAACAGATAAACACAGCATGTATATCATTAACTAAACAGTCCTGTGCTTAGCCAAGTACACTGTTACTCTATGCTATACCCAGTTGTTACGTTACTCGTCCATGGGAGGAAAAGAGAGGTGGCTTTGGTGCTGCTGTTAGCGGGCGGTCAGCCTGTTGTAGACGAGCTGGGAAGGATTTTGGTTCCACTGTGGGACAAAAGAGAATGTAGTCTCCTAACAAAAGTTCAGTTAACAATAACCCAAATGAAGGAATTCATCTGTGGAGTCCCAACAAAGGTAATTCGATATGATCAGTTTAATGCCATTTAAACCTTTAATTTGCTACACTAATTATCCCTAAACACAAAGTACAGCTGAGGTTAATGGGAATGGAAAAAGTTAAAGGATCACCAAAGTTAATACAAGTCATTGTAGAAAAGGTTTCAGTTGTAGTCATCTGGACACTGTTTTCAGAATCAAGACGTTTCGGCTCCCATCCGGAAGTCATTCTCAATTGTGAAAAATGGACCGGGAACTCAGAAATTTAAGCTACTCTGTGTTACTTAAGCCCTGCCCTCAGGAAGGAGTCTTCCTGAGTATCTGCTAATTACTCTGCCTAGTTTCACCTGAAACTGACCTAATTGTTTCCATGATGGCCCAGTAATCAGTAATCAGGCCTATTGTTTTCTGGCTGCACCTCCCTCATCACAAAGCAAGGAGCGGCAAATTAAGAAATTTAACATCCTTTTGAATAAGGAGAATCTAGGAAAGGACCAGCACAACAGGAGAGCAGGGACTGAAGAAAGGGAGACGTGTGTTAACAGAAACAATTGGATCAAAAACTTATCAGACAAAGATGTGCTCTCCAAAGGGCTCAACTTTTCAGTTACGTCCAACCACACAGTGGACTACATCATAGCCACAGAAACAGCCATTAGGAAGAACAAGATGACAGAAAAAGAGGCTGCAGACCTGAGGCTACGTGTCACAACAACACTAAAGAGTGCCAAGCCGCCTCCTTCTAACATTACATCCAAAGAGAGGAGGGCACTCTCAGCACTGCAGAAGGATCACAGCATAAACATTCTACCAGCAGACAAGGGTCGCTGCACTGTGATTCTGAACACAGCCGATTATGAAACCAAGGTCAACAACCTTCTTGAAGACACAACCACATATCAAAAACTTAAAAGAGATCCAACTAATGGCTACAAGAAGAAGGTTATAGACTGTCTACAGAAGCTTGAGAAGGAGGAGGTGATATACAGGCCTCAGTACTACAGACTATACCCTGGGGAAGCCATTCCTTGCATCTATGGCCTTCCCAAAATTCACAAAGAGAATGTTCCACTCAGACCCATCGTGTGTAGCACAGATTCCATCACATACAACGTAGCCAAACATTTGACTACAATCTTGGCTCCATTGGTGGGGAACACAGTACATCATGTGGAAAACACACAGAAATTTGTGGACAAAGTGAAACATCTCCAGTTGGACCCAGATGACGTAGTGGTATCTTATGGTGTTGTGTCCTTGTTCACCTGCATTCCGATCTCAGAAGCAGTGACAGCGGTGAGGAGTAGATTGCAGGAGGACTCCACCTTGCAGGAAAGGACCAAGCTTACACCTGAACACATCTGCAAACTATTAGACATCTGTCTTAACACAACCTCCTTCCAATTCTGGGGACACTTCTACAGACAGATTCACGGCTGTGCCATGGGCTCTCCGGTCTCTCCCATCGTGGCCAACCTGTACATGGAACAGTTTGAGAAGAAGGCATTGTCCTCGTTCCCGGGCACACCACCAAGTCACTGGTACCGCTACGTGGATGACACCTTTGTGATGATCAAGAAACAAGACTTGGAAGCGTTCTCAGAGCATATCAATATTGTGGACCCCAACATCAAGTTCACACGAGAGGATGCCAAAGAGAACCGCCTGGCCTTTCTTGATTGTTCTACACTCAGAGAAGTGTACAGGAAACCAACACATACGGATCAATACTTGCTCTTTGACTCACACCATCCATTATAGCACAAGCTGGGTGTAATCAACAACAACAATCAATTACAACATAGAGCCCAAGAAGTGCCCACCGGCTCAGAGGGTAAGAAGAAAGAGGAAAGGCATGTCCAGAATGCACTCTCAGCCTGTGGTTATCCTACTTGGGCTCTCAACAAAGTTAAAAGAGCCAAAAAACAGGACAAAAGGGAAACAGAACCAAGAAGGAACGGTGTCTCCATCCATTATGTATCTGGACTGTCTGAAAAACTACAAAGGATCTTTAGACAGCACGATGTTCCTATTTTCTTTAAACCAGGCAACACTTTAAGACAGAAACTCGTTCATCCTAAGGACAAGATGCCCACACAAAAACAGAGCAATGTAGTTTACTCAATTCAATGCAGTGAGGAAAACTGCAAAGAACGGTACATAGGTGAGACTAAACAGCCACTTCACAAAAGACTTTATCAGCACAGACGACACGCTAACTCGGGATTGCAGAGCGCCGTGCATTTGCATCTAAAAGCTACAAACCACACATTTGAAGACAGTGAGGTGAAGATTCTAAGTAGAGAGAAGAGTTGGTTTGAAAGAGGTGTCAAAGAAGCCATTTTTGTGAAAAAAGAAAACCCCTCTTTGAACAGAAATGGTGGTCTGAGATTCAATCTGCCCAACGTTTACCACAGTGTATTAGTACCTTGGTCACGCCAATCATATACTAATCAGGTACTTAACAGTGATGAGGGAGGTGCAGCCAGAAAACAATAGGCCTGATTACTGATTACTGGGCCATCATGGAAACAATTAGGTCAGTTTCAGGTGAAACTAGGCAGAGTAATTAGCAGATACTCAGGAAGACTCCTTGAGATTGAGAATGACTTCCGGATGGGAGCCGAAACATCTTGATTCTGAAAACAGTGTCCAGATGACTACGACTGAAACCTTTTCTATGATAGAACACTCCTGGACGAATGAGGGACTACACTGTCTTAATACAAGTCATTCTGATGGGGACCTGACTGTCCATACCAAATTTCATGGCAATCAATCCGACAGTTGTTGAGACATTTCACCCAGAACCAAAAACAAAGAAAAAGTCCTAGAAAAAAGGGCCGTTGGATGCTGCTTTATTGAAGGATTAAATTAATATACAGCTTGATGTGAGATTTACACACTTTTTGAATAACATGCTAAACTAAGAACTTAACTATTCACTATATTACTATACAATTCTAAGTAGCATATATGAGCAGCCTATTACTTTTTCCCTTGCAAGTATCATTGACTAGTGTAGCACTGACCAATTAAATATAAATTGTGAATAACCTACATACATACTGTATCAAACTGTGGACCCCTTTTTAAATGATGTCATGTATGTCAGTCTTTGTCAAGAGATAATAGCTGACCAGTGAAGTTTGACTGTCTCAATAACAAACTAATTAATAATTAAGCTTCAGGTTGACTTCACAGATTCACATACTTCTGTCAGGTTTATCAGCAGGATCGACTAACTCTGTTACACAGAGTCAGAAGAACTCATACATAGGAGAAACGCTGCAGGACAGAGTGTCTATAAGAAGTCAACATAATCTGGAAGATTGGAATCAACATGTCTGCCAGTCTCACTGCAGGTCTGTACCTTCTTTAACTCAGTTTTATGCTTGTAGGCTCTTTGGACAAGTGCTTTTACAAGAACAAACTTTATTCATGGCACATCAAGCAGATTTTATAGACAGCTTTCCAGAGCATGTAAGACAGGAACACAAGGGAAAGCAGAGATACAAACTGTAAATGAGACAGTTAAAACAGCTAACAGCATTACACAGTCTGCCTGGGCTTTTTACTACAACAGCCATATTACCATTTTACCTTCAGCCTGATTTATTGGCCAACGGGTATAATAAGGAAGAAGCAGTTGAGCAACCTATCTTTGGTGCCTGTTGATGCAAGGCCCTGTAGGTGGTAAAAACATCTTGAAATGTCAGTTTGTGCAAGTAACAAAAAACATTTTCTCATTTATGTCTTGTGCTATATACGGTATGCAGATAGTTTCAATTACATCTGCCTATGCTTTGAGATCCCCATCACAGAGACCTCTGCCACCACCCCAAATATAATTGAGATGAAGCAGCGAGCTCTGTAGATTATCCAGCAGGGCCCGACTGGGATAATAATTCGGGCCAGGAACCTAACATCAGCCCTGGCCAATCTCCACACATTCACAACAGACCACGTATACTGTAACCATTTTGTTGAAATGTTTTTTCTGTTTACTGTTTATGCCAGTAACATATCTTTCAGTTGTATCACTACATACAAAAATTGCTTCAAAAAACATCCAAAATACTTAAAAACAGTTGAAACTAAATGTCTTCAGTTTCAACCATTAGTCAATTGCACTTCCATAATTACAGCTACAGAGCAGCTGTAGCTGTTGGGAGTTGAGCCAAAAGAGCCGGCTCTCTGAAAAGAGCCGAACTTCCAATCACTAGAATTTCTATGTTTTGCCATGAAACAGGAAGTGGTGTGTAACACGACTGTACATGGTCCAATCTCAACCAAACTTCATATGTATTTATCATACATATACAGATGTGTTCAGGGTCCTACCCCGGTTGAGTACATCCACTTCAAATGTCGTCAGAAATGGACTTAAGACCTTGGTGATGCTTCATTGTAAAGATTGTGAGTTTTCGGCCTTACACAGAAAGCTGTTGTAACTTCATTTTACATTGTCCAAGCTTTCTCAGATTTCACATGCTAGATAAGAGTCCAGGCCTGAACACACCCACAACCCCAAACTGAGTCATAGTCATAGTGCCACCTACTGACAACAGAAAGTCAGCCATCAAATATTAAGCCCCTCCTTGCGGTTTGATGTACATGTATGAAATGTGGGAGGCAGATGTAATATGCCAAGACGAACAAAAAAGTCTCCCAGTAGCATGGCCTAAACCCAACAGGAAGTTGGCCATTTTAAATTTATTTTCATATTTTTTTTAATTTATAGGTACTTTGGCGAACTTGTAATAGACCGTTAATCTGATCCACTTCAAACTTGGACAATGTATATAAACGACCTTCACAATGAAAAATTGCTTAAAGGTTGAGTTTTTGTCGAACAGTGTGGCTGTTATGGGGCAGCGAATTTCGATGTTTCGCCATGAAACAGGATGTGGATTGTAACACGACTGTACATGGTCCAGTCTCAACCAAACTTCATATGTATGATAAGGGTCCCGCCCTGAACACATCTATATGACAATATTCTCAGTTATTGTCACAGCGCCACCTACTGGCAACAGGAAATGATGTTTTACGCATTGATTTACTCCAGCCAACAGGTTGAGTACATCCACTTCAAATGTCGTCAGAAATGGACTTAAGACTGTGGTGATGCTTCTTTATAAAGATTGTGAGTTTTCGGCAAACAGCCTTGGAGTGGGGGCGCAGCTAATTTTGATGCTTCGCAATGACACAGAAAGCTGTTGTAATTTCACTTTATGCTGTCCTAGCTGCCCCAAATTTCACATATTTATAACATTATTGTACATGGTTCAATCTCAACCAAACTTCATATGTATTTATCATACATATAAAGATGTGTTCAGGGTTCTGCCCTGGTTGAGTACATCCAATACAAATGTTGTCAGAAATGGACTTAAGACCTTGGTGATGCTTCACTGTAAAGATTGTGAGTTTTCGGCAAACGGCCTTACACAGAAAGCTGTTGTAACTTCACTTTACATTGTCCAAGCTTTCCCAGAATTCACATGCTAGATAAGAGTCCAGGCCTGAACACACCCACAACCCCAAACTGAGTCATAGCCATAGCGCCACCTACTGACAACAGAAAGTCAGCCTTCAAAAATTAAGCCCCTCCTTGCACCCCCTTCCAAAAGGTTGTTATTATTAAGGGAAAACAAAATCCAAACCTACATGGCCCTGTGTGAAAAAGTGATTGCCCTCTAAACCTAAAGGGTTGGGCCACCCTTAGCAGCAACAACTGCAATCAAGCGTTTGCGATAACTTGCAATGAGTCTTTTACAGCGCTGTGTTTTGGCCCACTCATCTTTGCAGAATTGTTGTAATTCAGCCCCACTAGGCCACTCCAAAGTCTTCATTTTGTTCTTCTTTGGCCATTCAGAGGTGGACTTGCTGGTGTGTTTTGGATCACTGTCCTGCTGCAGAACCTAAGTTCGCTTCAGCTTGAGGTCACAAACAGATGGCTGGACATTCTCCTTCAGGAGTTTTTGGTAGACAGCAGAATTCATGGTTCCATTTATCACAGCAAGTCTTCCATGTCCTGAAGCAGCAAAACAACCCCAGACCATCACACTACCACCACTATATTTTACTGTTGGTATGATGTTCTTTTTCTGAAATGCGGTGTTACTTTTACACCAGATGTAATGGGACACACACCTTCCAAAAAGTTCAACTTTTGTCTCGTCAGTCCGCAGAGTACTTTCCCAAAAGTCTTGGGGATCATCAAGATGTTTTCTGGAAAAAATGAGATGAGCCTTAATGTTCTTTTTGCTCAGCAGTGGTTTTCGTCTTGGAACTCCACTTTTGCCCAGTCTCTTTCTTATAGTGGAGTCATGAACACTGACCTTAACTGAGGTAAGTGAGGCCTGCCGTTCTTTGGATGTTGTTGTGGGGTCTTTTGTGATCTCTTGGATGGGTTGTCGCTGTGCTCTTAGGGTAATTTTGGTCGGCCGCCCACTCCTGGGAAGGTTCACCACTGTTCCATGTTTTCGCCATTTGTGGATAATGGCTCTCACTGTGGTTTGCTGGAGTCCCAAAGCTTTAGAAATGGCTTTATAACCTTTTCCAGACTGATAGATCTCAATTACTTTCTTTCTCATTTGTTCCTGAATTTCTTTGGATCTCATGATGTCTAGCTTTTGAAGAACTTTTGGTCTACTTCACTTTGTCAGGCAGGTCCTATTTAAGGGATTTCTTGATTGAGAACAGGTGTGGCAGTAATCAGGCCTGGGTGTGGCTAGAGAAATTGAACTCAGGTGTGATAAACCACAGTTATGTTATGTTTTAACAGGTGGGGCAATCACTTTTTCACACAGGGCCATGTAGGTTTGGATTTTGTTTTCCCTTAATAATAACAACCTTCATTTAAAAACTGCATGTGTTTACTTGTGTTATCTTTGACTAATATTTAAATTTGTTTGATGATTTGAAACATTTAAGTGTAACAAACAAAAAAAAAGAAAACAGGAAGGGGGCAAACACTTTTTCACTCCACTGAATATTGCACAGCAGTATTAACACAGTATATTGCACAGTTATGTCAAGTATTGCAGTGATGTTAATGATCAATGTCCAGTTTAATGACTTAGGGTCATATAGACTAACACTTAGAGGGAGGAGTTAAAGAGTTTGATGGCCACAGGCAGGAATGACCGGATAGCACTGGCCACCACAGACTCATAAAACATCGTCAGCATTGTCTGGCAGATGTTGAACGACCTCAGCCTCCTCAGAAAATAGAGGCAGCTCTGGCCCTTCCTTTAAAGAGCTTGAGTGTTCTTAGCCCAGTCCAGTTTATTGTCCATGTGTACTCCCAGGTACTTGTAATCCTCAACAATGTCCATACTGACCCCCTGAATGGAAACCAGGGTCAATGGTAAACAGCTACAACAATGGCATGTGAGAATTCATGTGGCAGATAATATGGCCTGAGACTCACAGCTAACAGTTCAATGTCCGGGCTACAGATACTCAGATAGTAACGTGAAACTTATACAACTTATACAGTGTGTTATCTGTGAAACGTATTAAAGTTAAAAAAAAAATACTGCCAAAAACCCCTTGGAAATATTGGTGTAAAAAAGAGAGACGGGGAATTCTTCAGACACCATTAGAACCGGCTCAGAGAAAGATGGGACTTTCCCGTTGCCCAAATAAAAAAAACATGACACCATAATTTCTGGGAGAAACATGAGTGAGTTGGGATGTTGTGGGACATTGTGGGCTATAAAAGATGAAGCACGAGGCTCAAAAATCTGTCGGTTTCCGGGACCACGCCAGGGTTGCTTCTTGTGAAAGAAATAAAACTCTGTTGCACTGAACTCTGACCCTCTCCAGTGATTTATTTGGGCGCCTTAAGACTCTGAATAAGTAGCAAAGTGTTGGAAAGGAATCCAGACTTAATCTACGGCCTTGACCTGGACTCCTGACCTCCAACACTTCCCCCATCAAGTTCCATCAGAGAACCCCAAGCCCCTGTGCTCCATACACCAGGGACAGGGCAAGCATGCTGGTGCAAGGTGTAGCTGAGATGTATTGGCCAATGGCGGGGGAGAGAGGGTCAGGGTACATTATGAGGTGGAGTGATAGAAAAAATGGAAAGAAAACAAAGACGAAAAAACTGGGAAGTATGGACTGAATGAATAGGTAACAGATAAATGGTTGATTAGATGGATGAGTGTGTGGAAGTAGAAGTTGAGGGGGAGGATACTTGTGTGTGTGTGTGATGTGGAAGAAAATACTATTAGCCAAAGCAACAGAAATGTCAGTAATAATGCATTTATAACAAAAATAATAGTAATACACCATTTACATCATCACTGTAATAATATCAATAAAGATAGTTATATTAATAATAGTATTACTAAAAACAGTAATCTTAACTAGAGCTGCAGCTATTAGTCAATTAGTCGTCTGAAACTCAATCGGCAACTATTGTATCTTGAAAATCGATCAAACCCCTACTCTGGTTACTGAATTAGCTCTCCAACTGCAAGAACAACCACTTTTATCACAACTAATCTGACATAACCATCACCATTGTTCCATATTTACTGTATTGCTTACCTCACTACTTAACCATGTAACTTTTAGCTCATTTATCAACTTCACTTCTGCTGAAACTTAATTTGTGCACCACCTCATTTGTCTGAAGATGTTTTCTAGCTATTGCCAAGTGGTGTTTTTAATCCTTTCTCTGGTGACTGAACGAAGTTAACCACTACTTTCATCACCACCAAACTTACTTAACCATCACCATTGTTCCTTTCACCTGACCCTTCTATGTTATTTGATGTTGACAATGTCCTATTCTGTACTTGGCATGCAGGCAGCACCACTGCTGCACCTCCCAGCACAGGTCTCAGTGTGGATACTGCTGACATCGCTGTGGTTGTCGTCTACTTTATCTTTGTCACGGTGGTTGGAATCTGGGTAAGACCTAAAAGTTTTACACTTACACCTTCACCATTATTTTAACACTGTCTTAAAAATAACTTAAAACCTATGTCAGGTGAACAGGTGTTCATGATACTGTGTTAAACCCCTGTGAGCTTACACTTAACAAAGTCAAATTAAAGTAATAATTTTTTGATTCCACAAATGATATTAAAGTGTCCTAAAACATGTTCAGAGGAAATATGCTAAACCCTGGATACTAAGGTACCTGACAAAGACCTGAAAGTTGCTTGCCTCCTTTTGGCTCTTGTTCTTTAATGAGTACAGCCATTATGATCATCTTTGTCCATTTACCAGAAATGAAGTTAACTAGTTAACTTAGGGCAGGGCCACCCCTCAACCACACCCTTCGCCCTTCTCCCGTCTCTCCCGCATAATGCCAGCCGATTCTCTCCGGTAATTACATAGATCTAGCCCAGCTCCTTCAGCCATCCCTCATTGACACTAGCTAGCCAAGGAAAGTGCAGACTAACCAAGGTTTACTGCAGCTCTGTCATCAGTCATCGCTGCTCCACCTCACTCACGACCCTCTTCCTAACACAACACCACAGTATTCAACCGCTTATCGCCTGCTGCACACCTTTTTCCTATCATCCCCAAGCCCATCGACATACGCCCTACAGTTAACATTCCCATCCCAAAAGGCATTGACAAATGGGGAAGGTCTATACCAGACAACAATTTTAACCACCTCAGGTACTGCCTTTCCAACTGCCTCTTCCTGCACAGCTGCTTCTTCTGTCGAGGTGCCCATGCCAGGATCAGCTACTCCCACAACCCAACTACACCTGCAGACTGACTAGCAAAGCACCTCATTTCACACATGGTTTTCATCTAGGCATAGAAATCATATTCTTTTACTATTATTTTGCTGTTCACCTCACTTTTGGCTGCAGAAGCAATCCTAAGAATTCTGACTCGCTTTCAGAAGCCCTATGTTGGTAGAGAAGAGAAAACCTCAGGGCCTTGCACCTCCAAAGAGTTTTTAAGAGATCACCCTAGACTCCATTTCTGTCCAGGCGGCTTTGCTCACAGAGAAAATACAACGCATCACTCTGCTTCTGTCAAACTCTCCGAGCAAACAGATGCAGCAAACGCCAGCTGCTACCCCTTCTTGGCCATGTCAATTACGCCATACGCATAATCCCTCAAGGGAAATCCTTCCTGTCCAACCTCCTAACCAAAGCAGCAGCAATCCCCTCTCTCCATGATAGTCGTCCTGGATGACTCATGCAAAACGTAAATGCGTCTTCTACAACAACTAAATCACTCAACCTGAAGACATGCAACTCTACACTGACACAGCTCCTTCCACAGTTTTCCGTGGCTACTATGGAGGAGATGATTCGCTTCTGCTTGGCCCTCAGAGTTCAGATCTATTGACTCAGATTCTCGCTCTCCTTTGTAAGCTGTACCCTATCGTCATAGCTACCAATCTTTGGGGGCACGAATGGTCTAGGGAGTCCACACTCAACCACTCTGACAACACAGCAGTTGTAGAAATCATGCAGTTCATGCGCAGACTCACCAGATAATTCTCAGTGCAGCTCACCTTCCGGGGTACCAAAACAGCATTGCTGATTCATTGTCCCCCTTCTCATTTCAGAAATTCAGACTCTTGGTTCCAGAATCGGACATCCATCCCATACCGGTCCCACCATTTTCAGCCACAACATTCGATTAGCTCCAGAGCTGGAGAACCTGTTAAAATGCCTTGAAAGAAGCCATCCTTAACAGCCTCACCCTAAGCACTCTCTCAGCCTATCTAACTTGCTGGAATTGTTTCAAGGCATTTCACACTGCATACCAGCTGCAATTTCATTACCCACGCTCATTACATTCTGAAATTCTTCTACCATTCAGACCTACTTATCGGGGATTGGTTTTTTCCTCAAACTAGCTTGCAAAAACAGGAACACTTGCCACTCACTTCAGACCTTCTCAGCCTCTACATCTATTCTATACATTCAGGCTACTCATCCCCTGCGGTTAACCTAACTCTAGAATCCATGTTCTTGCTGGCTTGTTTCAGCTTCCTGAAACTTTATCTACCTACAACCCTTCTCTTTATCCCAGTCTATCTTACATCACCATCCATGATTCTGACTCTCTCATATTCACAGAGGTAAAACTGACCAACTAGGAGCTTCATTCCCCATCCACATTTTCCGTCTAAACCTCAGCCCGTACGAGCCGCTGACCAAATACATCAGTTCCAGGTACACTGCCAAAGCATCACCTCAGGACTGGCTCTTTCTCACAGAAACAGGGAGAATGCACACTAGATACTGGTTTCACAAACATTTTCACCAAGTCCTCCGCATTTCCGGCATAACTTTAGAAGACTATTCCAGCCATTCTTTCCGCATTGGCGCAGCTTCCACAGCAGCCAGACTGGGCATCTTGGATCAAACCATTCAAGGCGGGTTGGGCATTGGTCTTCCCAGGCATATCGCACATCCAGTCACCCATCCTCAACATACTATCCTACCTTATTTCATTAAAACTTTAAAATCACACTGTTGTGGCGTGGTCCTTACTAGTGAAATGAAGTTAACTAGTTAACTTAGGTTCAGGAGCAGGGCCACGCTTCAACCACACCTCTAATCACCTGTCAAGCCTACTTATAGCTGGTCAAACCTATCCTATCCAGTTTGTCTCAGTTTTCTCGACCCACCCTCCCTTTCCCTCCCCCTCATCCATTTACCTCCTGACCCTTTCCCTCCCTCTACCCATCTGTATTTGCATCCATTGATGCGCTCTCTTACCCTCGTTCATCCCCTCTTTGATCCCGTGTATACCTCTCCCATCTCTCCTTTTCCAGGTACTGGGGCCCTAATTGACTTGGGTGACTCTATTCCAGAGACGGATCCCCCACACTGAGTTTCCTACTCCCCAGCCTCCAATACATCCATCCCAGACCAGCCTAATGACCTGCCCCTCCCTCACATCCATTCACCCATCCTCAACATCCTATACTACCTTATTCCATTTAACCTTTCAAATAGCACTGTTGTGGCATGGTCTTTGCTCATGAAAAGAGCCCAAGTACATATACTTACGGAGATTATAATAATAAAGAACACAGCAATTCTGGGAGCTGATCCTTGGTTTAATTTCTGTCCAAGTCACCAGGAACTGATTTATCATTGTGTCACAGCTGGTTGATCTATCCAGTGTGGAAATGTAGATTTTTTTTTGGTTTAAATATGTGATATTGCAGTGAGACAACATCAATTTTCAGTGTTTTTTAGTGTACTGCTGGCCTAAAATGAGACGTGCCCGCTGACTTTCTATCTCTTCTATAGTCATCAGTACGAGCCAATCGCAGCACTGTGGGGGGGTACTTCTTGGCTGGCCGTTCAATGACCTGGTGGCCTGTGAGTACCAAACTTCTGAGTGGTGTGCATGATGTTTTGTTTTCAATTCCATGTTAATGTGCTATTTGCTATTTACTATATGGCTTTGCCTGTTATGTTGTCTGAATTCCTGTCCTGTTTTATACTGAATAGTTAAGTTTGGCAGCTCTTACACCTACCTTAACATTACAGAACAGTTATACTGATACAGTCAGTAGGGGGGAGATCGAAAGGAAGTCAAATGAGTCTGTTTAACGGACCGCAGAGTCCTGTTGTTGCTATTTTTCAATACCTAAATCATTGTGTTTGCTGCTTGTTTTTGTGTTTAACACAATAACATACAGTGATTGTGTTGTCCCATGTGGTTGGCCCTTTGCTCATGTTTCTCCCACTGAGTGTGAAGCCAGTAAACTGCATTTTATCAGTTAAAAGACCAGTGCCACAGCTGGCGAATCTAAGTTCACCTGCCGGTTCCTGAGTGATAAAAAAGATCTTATTGTTATATCTTTTTGTTTCGCTTTGTGTGCCTTTCTCTCTCTCTCTCCTTTTACTAACCCACATACACCTACACACCTTACGCGCATTCACACACACCTTAAATGCATAGTGTGGTAGCATAACTCTACGCCATCTTGTTGTCAGAGACGTGTGAATCACCATCTTGCGTTCTCTCTCTCTTAGCCCTCTCATTTTCTCACACTCACCACAAGCGGAAATACACACACATACAGATATTACTTGTTTCAAGTGCACTTCCTGCTGCCTTAACGCAGTGATATCTCGGCAGTAAAAGGGGCAGTTAAGTGTGGGCTGCACTTGATAACTGTAGACGCTAGGTGGCAGCAGAATGCTTGAATCCTGGTTACAGGAATTTAGGATTATAGAACCACCGACCACAATGTGGGTTGCAATGGCAGAGTGGCGCTGTCTGCATTTCCGCTCATTGACTCCAAGGAAAGTGAAGCCACTGCAGAAGCAATGTTTCAAAGTTAGTAACTTTGCTGAAAACTTTAGCCAAAATATGAGATATTTGTCTTATGTATCTTGTTATGTATCTTGTCTTGTTGTATATTCATGATGAACGGTAAGAAAACCAATGTGTACCTGTGTGTATTTATGTTTATTTACAGTATGTGTACCTGTGTTTACGGGGACTGCCAAATTTATCTACTTTTGAAGCCTTGACATTTTTAGCCACACTAAAGCAAAAGCAAGCATTTTGTAAACGGTATATTCGCATTTGCTATACGGCTAATAAACTACTGTATACAACTAAAAAAAATAAAGAAATACCATACTCGTGTCGATGAGAATTCCCAAATGACATCATGAAAATTATAATTTGTTGTTAATTTTTTTTAACTATAATTATTCATGTCTGAATCTTACAATAATGTCATTCAGGTCTCCCTGAATAGCCTATATTCAGTATTTCACAGAAACATCAGGACTAACATTCTGTTTGTTGCCCACAGTTAGCTGTGCGTTAGATCCTTTCCTTTGGGTTTATTAAATACCTGCAGCATCACACAGCAGTAGCTTTTATTATTGCAGCTTTTGAAAGTCAAGAAGGCGCTTCACAGAAAGTGTTTATTATAAATGAAAAGAAAACACTTGTAGCAACAATGTAGTAAAAATGTAGCAACAAATGATACAGATGACACACATAAAACTATTAAGTATTTATTCCTTCGATGTATATAATATATGTATATAGGGTGAATTAGAGTAATGAGATGCTGTTTATTTCAATAATACCACACTGTGTTAATCTGGGCCTGAATATAGCTTTCTTAACATTATGTTATCATATTCCGGTTACAGAACAGTTCCAATGACCCGTGTGAAGAACAGGGAGCTGTGTGTGAAGCAAGCAAAGGAATGGAAAGCGGTTGAAAAGTTTTTTGAGAGAGCAGAGTACTGCCTGTTTAGCCTACTGTTTTGAAGCACTGGCAAAAATTAGACGTGCCCGCTGACTTTCCAGTATGGTGTTCAGGGTTGAATCTGCTGTGAAGTGGAAGCTGCCGCCGTATCTGCCTGTGACTCAGACTCTGTGATTTAGGAGCGCAGCAGGCCGTTCCCAGGTGACTCCGTGAAAGCAGTTGGTCACCGAGCTGTTTTATGGCCAAGGGCAAAGGTCCGGGCCAAGACACTGCTGGCACAGTTCTCTGGGAGATGCAGGATTCAAAGTTTCTTTGGCTCTAACTTTTTGTTGTGTTAGAACACAGACGTTGTCAAGGCTTCTTTAGATAGGGAATTTTAAACTGAAAAGAGTATATTGCACAGCAGTATTAAACAGAGAATATTGCACAATTATTTCAAGTATTGCAGTGATGTTAATGGTCCAATGTCAAGTTTAATGACTTAGGGTCATATAGACTGACACTTATAGGGAGGAGTTAAAGAGTTTGATGGCCACAGGCAGAAATGACTTCCTGTGGCGCTCTGTGGTACATTTTGGGGGGATGAGTCTTCCGCTGAAGGTACTCCTTTGTATGACCAGCACGTCGTGGAGTGGGAGGGAGAAACTGTCCAAGATGGCATGTAGTTTGGCCAACATCCTCCTCTCTGACACCACCAACAGAGAGTCAGGTAGTCAACAATCCAGGACACGAGGGGGGCATCCACCTGCATCGCTGCCAGCTTCTCACCCAGCAGGGCTGGCCGGATGGTGTTGAAAGCACTGGAGAAGTCAAAAAACATGATCCTCACCGTGCTTGCTGGCTTGTCCAGGTGGGTGTGGATGTGGTTCAGTAGGAAGATGATGGACTCAGAGGAGTCTGAGGGCTGACAGCTAGAGGGGGGGTGAGCAGGAGTTGGTGTGTTGAATCTATTAAAGAACAGATTAAGTTCGTTGGCCCTATCCAAGCTACCTTCAACTCCTCTGCTGCCAGTCGGTCTGAAGCCAGTGATGCTCTTCATGCTCTTCTGATGGAGTTTCCACTCCAGCTTCCTCCTTGGCCTCCCTGATCTTCACCTTCAGGTCATCCTGGATTGCCCTCACCATCAGTAAAGGCCCTCCTCTTGGCATTCAGGATGTCTTTTTTACCCACAGTTTGTTATTTGGATAACAATGGACCATCTTAGTTGGGACATTGCAGTCCACACAATGTAGCCAGTGATGCACTCAGTGAGCCCATCAATGTCCTCTCCATGAGGCTCACAGAGTGCATCCCTGTTTGTCACCTCAAACCATTCCTGCAGTGTCTCATAGGCGTCCCCTGACCATCTCCTCACTGTCCTTGTAGTCGCAGACTGCCTTTTAACCAGAGGCACATAGCAGGGTTTGAGGTGAACCAGGATGTGTGGTCTGACCTACCCAGGAGGGGAGGGGGGGAAGAGCTGTATGTGTCCTTAACGTTAGCATACAGCAGGTCCATTGTCCTCTCCTCTCTAGTAGGACAACTCACATACTGGGTGAAATTAGTCAGTGTTGTTGAAACACTGACATGGTTGAAGTCACCTGAGATTAATATGAGTGCACTCGGGTGTTGAGTCTGGAGTTGTGCTATGGCGGTGTGAATAGCGTTGCACACTGATGCCGGGTTAGCGGGGGTTGTAAACAGCCACAACAATTTCATGTGAGAATTCATGTGGCAGATAATATGGCCGGAGTCCCACGGCTAACAGTTCAATGTCCAGGCTACAGATACTCTGCTTGATAGTAACGTGACCAGGGTTAACAACAGATGGTGTACCTGTTGTTGACCAGAACAGCAAGCCCGCCGCCTTTCCGCTTACCGCTCCCGTTGTGATCCCTGTCAGCCCGAACAGTCTGAAGCCGGTGATGGAAATGTTATGATTTGGGATATCCTGGTGTAGCCATGTCTCTGAGAAGCACATCAAACTACGCTCACGGAACTCTGTCTGACTCTGAGCTAACACCATTAGCTTGTACTTTTTATTCGCCAGTGATCTCACGTTGCCCATTACGAGAGAAGGCAGACACGGCTTAAATCTCTTGTTCTTAAGTCTCTTTTGTCTGGACCCCCTCTCCTCGGCGTGTCCTCCTCCAGATCTTAGTGGGAACATCAGTTGTCCTGGGCGCCATGCTGCTCGGCTTCAGCGCACTCAGCTGTTCCCTGGTGTAAACAATGCGGCCAAACAGCTGATCTGCAGCGGTGCCCTGACCGAGTAGCAGGAGAAGTTTCACGGTGAAAAAAAAAAGTACCAAAACACTTTCTACTCTCATTTTCAGTTTAAATTAAGATTAAATTATACTTACACACAAGTTACTCAAGTTTTGAAGAAAAAGGAAAGCTAAAAGTTGTAAAAGATAAGACGACGAGACGGAGCTATTGTTACGGACAGAGGAGACCGGAGACACCAAGATGAGACAGGAGGTTTTATTCACGATGCAAACTGACAATGTAGGAAAGTTACTGATACCATCCTTTGGGTAGCTGAACCGGAGATCTGGGACTGAAGGAAACACACTCAAGAGGTTGGAGAAGCACGGGATCGGGAACTGGAGCTCGAAGGCTGGGAGGACGTTTCGATGAAGCGAGGTAGGAATCTGTGACATTGAATAAGGTGGATGCAGAGATCTGTCCTATTTCCAACGAGACCGGACACTGACTGAGGTGTGGGATGAGGTTTTTAATAGTGGAGTGGAGTGCTGATGAAATGCAGGTGTGTGATTAATGACAGGTGTGAGTGATTACCGGCTGGTGAGGACATGACAGGCTGTGACAGCTATAGCAACAGGCAGCATGCATGTTGGTGCATGCACACTAAAATATAAGTCAAAAGAAACAACTCTTCAGTTTAATACTGAGGCATTAAAAAAAGTTGCTTGGAAAAAGGTTAAATTATGAACAGACTTTAGGCAAGGAAAAGAAAACTTACAGAAATACATATTAAGAAACTAAGGTAAAATAAACCAACCGTTGAGCTCAAAGGTGAGGTCCAACCTGGGCTGAAATGTTGGTGCAGCAGATTTTGTCAGCTTGCCAAAGGAGGAATTTTGGGTGTGGAGAAAGGCTTTCGCACCAAAAATTCTATACCTTTGTTTGAAATTTTTAACACGGCGCTTCATGTTTTTCTGACTAGTAAATTTGTCGTAAGGGGTGCTGTATGGAGGTATGTGGACCCAAAAGCAGATGACGAGGAAGCGGTCTCAGGGTGAAGTAGCCGGATAACTACCGTGTTTATAGTGGGGTGGAATGCAGGCAAGAACAGGCAGAGGTGAGCAGACAAAATCCAAAATCCAAAAATGGTCCAAAATCCAAGAATCACCGGAGAACAAAGAAACCAAGATAAACTCACAGTCAAAGGCTCGGCAAGGAACAACACCATGTGTACAACAATGATCCGACACAGAACAAAGAAAAGACCAAGACTAAATACCCTAGGGGAGGTGAGATAACGAGACACAGGTGCAAACAATCAAGGGAGGGCCAACAATCAAAACTGGAGGGAAAACACAGACAGGAAGTAAAAACACATGACACACAAGGGAAGAAGAATACTACCAAAATAAAACAGGAAGTGATAACACCTAAACTACCACAAAATTAAGTTTTGCGTGCAAAATATCACATACTCACATCATGAGACATAAATGTACTGACATAAGTTCAGTACATGTCATAAATGACATAAAAATAGCACCCACTATCACTTATTTCAATAGATCATTCAATTATCTGAGACTTTTCATTAACTTTAACACACATTTTTAACACTACTAATAATTGGCATAAGGTTAAACAGTACACTTTGCTTTATACAGTATAATAGCTACAATATTATACAGATTCATAATGGCGATGGTTGCAGATACTTCCGTCTGTTGGTCAGTAGGTGGCAATGCTGTCACCTGGTAAACAAGAGATTAACTCTGTGACAAAAACAAGTACTAAAAAAAATCACACATTTTTGGACCACCCTTTGAGTTGGTTAAGTCGAACCCGTTGCTGATCGTTTGCCACAGCATGCTTTGGCTGTCAGTCACAGTCTGTCAATCCACACAGGAGTCTGAGTATTTACAAAGGTCAGAAACATGCCATTTAGCCTAACTGCGATCATGGACGGAAAGCAGAACATAGGAAAAGATAGGCTAGCGTAGGTTGAATGAACCTGAATTGGCCCACTGACTCTAGCCAAACTTTAAATTAGCTAAAAGTAGAATTGTAATGTTGCCAAAATGCTGAACCGATTTGCGATCGGATAGGATTCGGCTGTGGAGATGGGACGTTCATGAAGGAGCCCCATTTTAAAACATAACCAGGCGCCCATGGTCGCCATGACACCCTACAGTAGAGAGACAGAGAGAGACTACATCTGGATTGTTCACATATGTCACCTGGTGGTTGTTGGTGTGCACTGCAGCTACTCCTGGTTAAATTATTTCACCCTCCTTCACTGCTGCCGCAACATTATCGCGGTAATCACGTCAGTTGAAATGAGTGACACCTGTACACACATACACACATTCACATATGCCACAAGCTTGCTTGTTGCCTTAATGCTTGTTGTTGTATTTGGACAATGGATGTTTATTGATTGAAGTATTATTGATTGTTGATCAGTGTTGCTAAAGTTAAATAAATTCTATTGTACTTTTAAAGAGCAGTGTCCTGTAATTATTTGTGCATATGTGTTGTGATAACAGCTGCTTGTCACTGTCCGTGCTTGTATTCAACTGTTCACTGTTCACCTAAATGTAATTATTGACATTTTTAAGAGAACACCCCTTTTTGAGACTGCATCCACAGTTTGGTTATTGGTCCCTGATTCCAGGGTGGTGATGCTAATAGTAGTTGATTTGTTTCAGCACTTGCACACACGTTATCATGGGGCTATGTTATAATTATTTTGAAAACAAACAACCATTTTATAGCTACAGCCATGGAGGTACACCCTTCCCCAGGCTTACCCTAATGTTTTGTTCCCCAGCAACAATAATATACACCATATAAATAGTAAGTACATTAGTTACATTACAGTACTGTATTATTTGTGAATATGTCATGATTAAAAAAATGTCATAACTAGTTGTTATCCCCTTGTTCCCTAACCTGCCGTGTGCTTCCCCTGTATTTACACATTTGTCTGGGTATAGGTACCCAGTAAGTATTTTATTGATACCCAGTATATACAAAATAATGACATGGGCTGTAATCTAAAGTGTTATCAAACATTTTATAAAGTCAACTTTATAAAATGCAAGCACTCAATTTTTTACAGAAATGTATGCTTTTCTTGTTATTTTCTGTATGTTTTTACAGATTGGAGCCTCTCTGATGTCCAGTAATGTTGGCAGCGGTTTGTTTATTGGTCTGGCGGGAACAGGAGCAGCCGGAGGAATCGCTGTTGGGGGATTTGAATGGAATGTAAGAAACACAGTCAGGGATTATATGTGATTTTGAGAGAGGAATGGGACGGCCACTTCTTCACCTCTTCTCATTCCTTCTCTACCACCATAATGTATAAATATATAATCATATAACCATGCCCTCCAAATCAGTATTTACCTTTGGCAGCAACTACAATCTTGAGTCTGTATGGATAGGTCTCTATCAGCTTTGTACATTACAATTTCCCCCCCATTCTTTGCAAAACTGCTCAAGCTCTGTCAGATTGCATCGTGATAATGAGTGAAAAGCCTTTTTCAAATCCGGCCACAAATCCTCGATTGGATTGAGGTCTGGACTCTGACTTGGTCACTCCAGGACATTAAATTGTTGTTTTGAAGCCATTCAGCTTTACAGCTTTTACTGACAATGTGTTGTTGTAACTTGAGCATTTGTGTGTAGGCAGTGTGGGTCCTGGTGGCTCTGGGTTGGATCTTTATCCCCGTTTACATCTCTGCTGGTGTGGTGACCATGCCTGAATATCTGGCCAAACGCTTTGGAGGCCAGAGAATACGCATATACATGTCTGTTTTGTCACTCATCCTCTACATCTTCACCAAAATATCTGTAAGACACACACACACACACACACACACATTTACATTCATTCATTTGGCAGATTCTTTTGTCCAAAGAGACATACAAATGAGGTACAATCCAAGAGTTTCCACAGTAGAAACATTTGTCTCTGTGTGTGTGTTACTCAGACAGATATCTTTTCGGGGGCGTTGTTCATCCAGGTGTCATTGGGCTGGGATCTCTATCTGTCCACAGGCATACTGCTGCTGGTCACAGCTGCTTACACTGTGGCAGGTAAACACACACACACACAAACACAATTTCTTGTCTATTATAATCCATTACCATAAACATGGATAGAACAAACTAAATGTCCATTTGGTTTTACTTTGTTCATTCAGTCTGATTCAGTCAGCCGATTTCTGCTCAGCAGGGATCGTTATTTTGCCCTAACAGATCAGTAGTGCGCATCTGTCCTGCTGATGTTATTTTGTTGATACGTCAATTTAAGATTATTTCTGTAAATTATAGCTGTGTTCATCTCATCCACGTTGTCACCAATTTTGTGGGAATTCTGTCACCATTTTTCATGGATATAGCTATTTTTCTGGCTCTGCACCATCTGAGATGATGTTCGGATTCTTAATCTCACCTACAATGTACAGTGGTTGACTGTTTCTCCAGCTGAGCACACCACAAACCTGTTTGAATCACTGAACAAATCAGAGATGTAGGTGGTGATTCAGAGGTCTGCAACCAGGCTACCAGATTCAGCACTGTGGACAACTTTTGGGACACGTGAGCTGAACAGGAAAGCAGGATTCTAAAGACTGCGAGCTGATTTGTTGATAGTCTAGAAACCTTAATAACAGCTGATGATAATATTATTTTACATCAATATCACGTTTTCAGTTCACCGTGTTGTGAGCCAGAAGTCTCCAGACAGATAATCATATTAACCTCTCATTAAAAGTACTTTATTAGTGTGCTGTTTTTTCATTTGTATCATAAATGATAATTAATTGTAACATTTGTTTCTGTTAATTGTTGTAGTGTGAAAGTGGATGTGTGGAGGTATGAATGAAATCAAATTAATTAAAAGAACATAAAAGTTCATCCTTGACCTTGGAATTAGTAGTGACAAAATAATCTAATCTCAAATGTCTATTTACTAGCTGAAGGGGAGCTTTCAACCTCATCTCACTGTCTTCATCAACAAATAGAGATTGCTCAGTTGTCATGTAGATGGCTCAGTTTTCATCATGTCACCTACGGTGTTTCTTAGGGCTGTAGCTGAATCAGGATATTCAGAGTCGACTCAGAGACGGTACTTCAGGCCAATGAATCGACTCACACTGAACAGAAGTATGGTAGAGTAGTGGAGGTTGTACCAGCGCTGGTTCAAAAGTAGTTCAGCCAACTTCGCTAACATTCAGCACCGGAGCTGAAAATGTCAGAGCAGCAAACAGAAGTGAGTCATGCTGCTCTGGGTCACACTGCCCCCCATTTCCATCACCCCTCTCTGTTTTCATCACAGTTAGGTTTGTAGCAAGGTCATTTTGAGACAAGACTTGGTTTGTTGTTGCCTGCCATGCTGTTATCCTATGGAAACACAACAAAAATTGATGCCTTAACGTGGCTTTTCTGGTTGTCGCTAATGAGGGACCCTGAATAAAGGCGCTTGTACATATTCATGAGGAAGATGGCATCAATGATGTCGAACAACAAGCAAGGGAGCATGTTGTGCATAAATTACTGATGTGGGCATCTATGCACTCGTTACAGGAACCTGGTTCCCTCATTGGCCACAACCAGAAAAGCCACGTTAATATTTGTTGTGTTAACGTGTAGAAATATTTTGTTTTAATACTACAAAACTCTACGTGTGAACACGCATTTTAATGACATCTAAACAAGAAATCTCTAGATATTATCCTGGGTTGCTCTGTGTACAATGACACAGCAAAAAAAAAGGCAGTGATTCCACTGACAAAATGTGTCGACTCGGGGGCTTTTCAACTGATGATATGAATCATTGATGTTTAGGGTGCACCCTAGAGCTTAGGGGACACCCTAGAGCTTCTCATTTGACTTAAATGGCTCCTTGTTTCCCTCACTTACGTCTTATCCTCGCAATCGCAATCCCTCCCAAGTAAGATGCGAGGAAGAGATGCAAGTAAAAGATGTGAGGAAAGAGGAATCAGGCAAACACGTTTTTAGTGAAATGAGACGTCTTTTCCTGTGAACCATCATCCAAAGCAATGTCAGTTTCTGATGATGACAGCACAGCTGGATCACCTGTCAGTTTGCAGGTTTTAAGCTGCACTGTCCAGTTACTGATTTCTCATAAAGAGGTGTCTGATAAAAGACTTCTGTGAAGGATGGTCTCCTGTATCCTCGCTCATGTCTCCTCTGGGCAGCCTCCTTGCTCCTGCGAACAGAAATAAGGGAAATGAGACATCCTTCATGATGGTGGACCAGTTTACTTTTCGAGTCACCCAAGGAGGAATAAGGCAAATGAAAAGCACCCATACTGTAATAGTTGAAGTTTGGTCAAATGTCAACAGGCAATGGGGGGAGATGAATGTGAATGTCCTTCTTGATCTTTCTCCAACCGTCCACTGGACTCCTGGTTGATGACCTTTGACCCCTTCCCAGTCGATTTTGTGAGTGGTTTTGGTCTGGTGTTCACAGACAGCTGATGTTGCATGTTTTGTCCACTGTAGTGTACCCCATTGCTGTCATGATGAAGTCATACACCACTGCAGTCTTTCTTTTAGGGGGGGTCCTGTCTTTAGGGTGTACCAGAAGATATGTTGAATGGTTTGTAGTAAGTGCTTGTGATTTGAAGACTCGGCTAGATGTTCTGACAGTCCAGCTTCTGGTGGTGGAATCTGAAGAAGACTGTAAGATGTAGTTGAAAGCTCTGGAAAAAGTTGTCTTTGAGTCAAGATTTTTTTTGTGAAATTCAAGTCAGTGGTTTAAAACAATGATTAAAACAATGTTTTGATCCCATCTTACTTATGTCCTCTTTAAACAAACTGTCTGATGCCAGTTCCTTGTTGAATGCTGCTAACCCAGTTATAAAACAATTGTCTTAATACTAAGACACAATGTGCACAACATCAATGTGTGTGTATGTGTGTTTGTAGGTGGTTTGGCAGCAGTGATCTATACTGATGCACTCCAGACTTTGATCATGGTTGCGGGAGCCTTTGCACTAATGTTTATAGGTAGGGTACACACACACACACACACACACACACACACACACATCCTTGCACTTCTATCTTTGTGAGGACCATCATTGACATAATGCATTTCCTTACCCTAACCTTAACCATCACAAGTAAATGCCCTGGTTACCCTAAAACCAAGTCTTAACCTTCAAACAGCCCTTTGAAGTTGTGAGGACTGGCCAAATTGTCCTCACTTTCCAAAAATGTCCTCACTTTGTAGGTAAAAACGTGTTTCAGTCCTCACTATGTAACAAGTACACACACGCACACACACGACCAATAAAGGCTCCAACAGGCTGGAGACAGACTTTCTGGAAACAGTAGCAGCCTACTGAAGGATTTTCAGTCCTGTGTGGACTTTTAGAAAACTAAAACTACAAATTGGTCTATGATGACTGATAATGATGCTGATTGAAGCAATATGTTTTCGAATGATGATAACTGATATTTAATAATAATGGGTATTGTTGAATGAACATTTTTATGTCACATATCTCACTGAAAATAACTATTCATTGATTCTGCCCAATTCACATTCACATTAATTCTAGGAAGCATTTCATGGGCAAACCCAGTATAATATCGATCCGTTCTAAAATAAAATAGTGTATGTGTGTGTTTGTACATTTTCCAGCATTCTCCAAAGTTGGCTGGTATGAGGGCCTTGTGGATCGCTATATGTCAGCTGTTCCTTTGGTGACAGTCGCCAATACCACCTGCCACCTACCTCTGAGTGACGCCTTCCACTTGTTCAGAGACCCCGTGTCAGTGGATTTACCCTGGCCAGGTCTGGTGTTTGGGCTCACTGTACTGGCTACATGGGTCTGGTGCACAGATCAGGTGACTTTACTTACACTAATACTTCTTCTTTTCCTTTCGGCTGTTCCCTTTCAGGGGTCGCCACAGCGAATCATGTGCCTCCATCTAACCCTGTCCTCTGCATCCTCTTCACTCACACCAATTAGCTTCATGTCCTCTCTCACTACATCCATAAATCTCCTCTTTGGTCTTCCTCTAGACCTCCTGCCTGGCAGCTCCAACCTCAGCATCCTTCTACCAGTATATTCACAGTCTCTCCTCTGAACATGTCGAAACCACCTCAATCTGGCCTCTCTGACTTTATCTCCGAAACATCTAACATGAGCTGTCCCTCTGATGTACTCATTCCTGATCCTGTCCATCCTCGTCACTCCCAAAGAGAACCTCAACATCTTAAGCTCTGCTACCTCCAGCTCTGCCTCTTGTCTTTTCTTCAGTGCCACTGTCTCTAAGCTGTACAACATCGCTGGTCTCACCACCGTCTTGAACACCTTTCCTTTCATTCTTGCTGATACTTTTTTATCACACAACACACCTGACACTTTTCTCCACCTGTTCCAACCTGCTTGCACTCGCCTCTTCACCTCTTTTCCACAGTCTCCATTGCTCTGAACCGTTGACCCTAAGTACTTAAAGTCCTGCACCTTCTTCACCTCTGCTCCCTGTAACCTCACCGTTCCACCTGGGTCCCTCTCATTGACACACATGTATTCTGTCTTACTGCGGCTAAGCTTCATTCCTCTGTTTTCCAGAGCAGACCTCCATCTCTAGATTTTCCTCCACCTGCTCCCTGCTCTCACTACAAATCACAATGTCATCTGCAAACATCATAGTCCATGGAGATTCCTGTCTAACCTCATCTGTCAGCCTGTCCATCACCAGAGCAAACAAGAAGGGGCTCAGAGCCGATCCTTGATGCAAACCCACCTCCACCTTGAACTCCTCTGTCACACCTACAGCACACCTCACCACGGTCTTACAGCTCTCATACATGTCCTGCACCACTCTAACATACTTCTCTGCCACTCCAGACTTCCTCATACAATACCACAGCTCCTCTCTCGGCACCCTGTCATACGCTTTCTCTAAATCTACAAAGACACAATGCAACTCCCTATGTACTTATACATGTGGACTAAACAGAATTTTTAAATAGGGGTGTAGAGTCTAAAAAACTGATAGGTAACCATTAGCATTTCTAAAGCTGCAATGAATGATATTAGAAACATACATTCAATCAAATTAAAATCCTGTCATCAGTCATTTTAAATGTGTGTGCGCAACTCTGCCCTGGTCAGTGCAGCTAACTGTATCTCCTACACTAATACATGCAGTCCATAGAATGCGGACTTTGAGCTTTGATTTTAGGATGTTTACATCAGATGAACAGTAAACTAATTGGATATTTGGCACATAACATGTTTGTTTGGTAGGTGAGCTTTGTTTTATGACTTCATTCTCAGAAGAAATTTACAAACATTCGAGTCAATTTCAGTGCCACACTTGCAGGAGTCTACTGTCTGTTGAGTTCTTCAAACATGAGGATCAAGTAAGTGTTACTACCGGTAAAAAAGGGCCATTATGAGGCTGAAAAATGTTATGTGTTACGTATGTTCTGTGCATGTGTGTGTGTCTGTGTGTGTGAGCTGTCTAGGAAATCCTGTCATCAGTCATTTTAAATGTGTGTTTTAAACAATTGTTTAAAGTTAACTTTAACCCAGTGAGAAAACTACGGAGCCCATAAAGGTCATGGCAAGAATATTTTGACGATTTCTTTATATGTTTTCCTTGCAATACTTTGCATTCCCTCTCAATATGTTTTGCGTTAGCTTGCAAGATGGAAAACAGTTGATAGTAAGTGAGAGATAAAGGCTTGCCCTTGGAGAATAATACGTAGGCGAAGTTGAGGTGACCTAGGGAAGGAGAAGTTGGCTTTTAGTGCAGCATGGGGCGAGGATAAAATTGGCTTAGTGTGGGCAGGAATAGAGTAGGAAGAGGGTGGGTGAGACAGGGCACCACATGTGGAGCATGGTGGTGAGGATGTGGCAGTAAATTTCATTGTCAAGTGTGCCCCAGCATGTGTTCTCATTGACCTGCTGAAGACAGGCTGCAGCTTCGGAGGCAGAGTGGATGTGATATTGGTGGAAACCATTGCCTCCAAAACGGAAGGCCAGATTAAGGATGATGGTGATGTAATTGTCCATTTCCTGCTGGTGGGTGGAAAATTGTGAACAAAATATGTCTCTGAAGAGATAGAAAGCATAAGCGAACTCTGTTTGTAAGTTCTCTGGAATAGGTAGGTGTTCTCCCTTTCAGATAGAGGTGCCCTTTGTGTCCTTCGAGTAATCTGTCGGCAGGTGGTTGATGAAGGGAGGGCATGATGAAGAACAAGATCTGTGTATGTCTATGATCTGTTGGTGTAGACTGGTGGGAACTGGAGAAGAACAGGAGATAAAAGAAATAGACGGCAGGGGCACTGACATCTCAGTGCCACAAGCCCCAGTTAGAGCAAGCTGCCGTGGTAGCTTAACCTTGCTAGGCAGCTGGACTTGCGAGATCATGAAATCACAAGAATCCATCTTGCTGGGCTTCGAGCTATGCACTTGTGTCCGCACCACAGTTCATTCGCACCGATCCAAGGAAGTACTAGCAGCTACGGCATGAGCTACGGATGTGTCCTAATGCTAGGTGTGCGTGATGACGTGTGTGAGAAGTGACTGGCAAAAACAATAATGCTAAAGAGGTTAGCATATATGCTAGCGGCAGAAGTGACTGGCGAAAGTCAGTGTGTGAGAAGTGACTGGCGAAAACAACAATGCTAAAGAGGTTAGCATATATGCTAGCAGCAGTTATATCAGAGGTGGAGAGCAGCAGTTATATCAGAGGTGGAGAGTATTTCTTCATTGAAAGAAGATCAAAGAACGGCACTGAAGCGTTTCTCAATGGAAAAGATGTTTTTGCTCTCTGGTGATAACCTTATTATAACACACAATAATTCTTGTGTCGATTGCTTCATCTGAAGGTGATTGTGTAAGATATGATTAGAGGTGGTTGCTGATGACTCCCGTTATTCATTGTTGCTGGCCTTTCTGCTGTCTTGAGCTGAAGGATATAGGTAATGTCACAGTGTGTTGTTGAGCCCTGTGTTGACGGAACTGTGGGCATGACAGGCTGACAGGAGAGCGTTGAAAAGTTTTCAGCTTCTGTTGCTGGGTCTGCTAGCGAGGGAAACTTTGAACGTGGTCATCCTGATTCCGTCCAAATAATTCATCGTCTGATGGGGATAGTGAAACGAAGTCCATATTCAATATGAGGTGAGTGGATGGATGAAGTTGCTCGTAGGGTAAAGTAGTAACGTTAACTTACTTTTCTGAGTGTGCTCGAGGCGATGTTGTGTGCTCTCGGCTCTGAATATGAGAGCAAAAGAGGAGGAGATGGGTTAGGTGGGTATTTATGGGAATTCCGGAAGTGGTCTGACTGAGGTGCAGGCCTGCTCCTGAAACTCTGCTAAATAGCTACAATAAACGCCATGTTGGTGAAATTTTATAGATGATACTCTGAAAGCTGACAGAAACACTGAAGTAAAGAGTCGTTGCTATGGAAACAATACACCGTCTCATATAGTCGCATTGGTGTAAACTGGCACGTTTTAGAATGTTGCAGACCAAATTCGTTTGCAAGTAGTTGCAAGTTTCAACTCATCTTGTGGTAAATCTTTGGTGTAAACTCGCCTTAAACAAACGCCCCACCCCTTACAAAAATATTGTTTCCCGCTCCCTCCGACGTTCTCTGAACATGCCCCCCCCCGGTGAGAAATGCTAGGAAATGCATTATATCAATGAGGGTCCTCACAAGTGTATAAAGACAAAAGCGTATGCATGTGTGTGTGTGCAGGTTATTGTCCAGAGGTCTCTGTCAGCCAAGTCTTTGTCTCATGCCAAAGCAGGCAGTGTGTTGGGAGGCTACCTCAAACTGCTGCCCATGTTCTTCATTGTCATGCCAGGCATGATCAGCCGAGCATTGTTCCCAGGTCAGTCTGTGTCTGCCTCTCTCTGCTGGATTGTCATGTCAGATGTTTCTTTATGTTGAAGTACATGCATAATTTTGATTTGATCATTACGTCCTTAAACCAGACAAAATATTTTCAATTACAAAATATAAAAAATAAATTTCTATCCATGGGGTTTTCGTCATATTTATTCTTGGAATTGATCATGAATTTCAATATACTGAAGTTTTCTTTAACAGCGTTCAAAGTGCAGATCTATTGCAAAACTCTGCACATTACCACACAATAGGCAGACGAATAAATTAATCATTGATAACACAAATGAAGATATATGTATTCTGGTCATTATGTTTTTTGTCAGAGAAAAATCTTAGTAATTGCCTCTTTTATATTGTTTTTTTTCTAACTAACTATCTAACTAACTACTAAATTAACTAACTAAGTAAAGTTTTACATATTTTATTCTCTCCCCTTTTCTGTGTTTGTGTGTTTGTAGATGAGGTAGGTTGTGTGGCTCCAGCAGTGTGTCAGAGTGTGTGTGGAGCTTCAGTTGGTTGCTCCAACATCGCCTACCCTAAACTAGTGGTAGAGCTAATGCCTGTGGGTGAGTCAAACAGACACACAAACGCACACATACACACACACACACATACAAAGCTTGGCTTTGAAATGAAACTTGCGTTGGACTTAAAGCCTTAGAGCCTTCCTTTTTGTTAAAAAAATAAAATATTTTGCATCTTGCACTCAATTGCCTGGGCTCCATCTATTAATTGTTGGGATTCAGGTAGGGCAGGTATGGTTATTAGCAGAAATATCAAAGATATTTATGAATATTAATACAATTATTAATATTATCAAAATTATTAATATAGATTAATAATTATGGGGCACCACCCTGGGATCACGGACTAATAACCAAATGTGAAAAACAGTCACAAAGGTGGCTGTCCACCTAAAAATTTAGATATTTAAGGTATTATCTTACATTAATAATGGACAATGAAGCGTGAGGTCAGAGCACTGACCGTTGCAACCAGCTATTATCACAACACGTACACACAATAACCACAGCAACTTCTCTTTAAAAGATACAACAGCATTTATCTAACCTTAGCACTGATTAACAATCAATAACTTCAGCCAACAACCACTGTCATCTAGTCTAAACATAATAAGCATACAACAATCATAGACGATGTGTTTGTGTGGGGGGAGGGGGCAATAGCAAGGGGGTGCATGGATGGTGGCGGCCACGTGGGTGGTCGTCATGCACAAAGCCAAATGGCGGGCAAGCCCGCGAATCTCAAACAAAGGGACAGAGCCAGAACGGGAGGACAAGCTCTATTTGTCCTCAAGATAACTTAGCTGGCTAAGCTACCACGTTATCAATTTTTGCTATTCTATTTGAGAAAACCGTGCTAGCTGACACAGCTCATTCTTAGCTCAACTTAACACTACGTCCACCTGGAAAGATCGCAATGATTAATGATGTTAATGAGGAGGAGGATAGTAGTGGAAAGGGTAAAACGTGTACACAACTACACGAAACAGCCCTCTGACAACAACTCAGCCGAATATCAGTCTCTTGCAGATACACCTATTAACAGTCCTCTCAAGAAAGTTTGCCAAAGGGAGTCCCCGGAGCTTATATCAAACGTCACCTACTCGCTGCAATCAACAAGATCGGTAAAAATCAAGACTCCTTTCTCGAGAAATTACACTGTATTGAGAAATGTGTCAACGAGAACACCAGTGCCATCCGCACTCTGTCCACTTTCTGTTGTGAAGGAGCAGATGAGAGGTCTTACTACTAACATGACGGAGTTGAAAGCAGAAGGTCCAATCTCTAATGAAAGAGAACAATGTGCTACAAGATCAGGTAAATGAAATCGATGCCTACAAGAGAAGATGGAATTTGAAGATATCTTGGATGTCCTTGAACGAGAAAGCAAAAACGTCTGTGGATGTGGCACATCGAATTGGATCAAAGAATGATAAGAGCAGCAGGAATGGTACTAACACGCAACCATATTACACCACACCGTGATCGTGTAACACTCTTCTGAAGCAAAAATAAATAAAAAATCAAGATCACAGACACACAACACACATGTAAGGGATGCAAGAGCCAAGCTGTGGCCTCCTTGCCTGCACTCCACTTCTTGCAAGATAACTTTTTTCTTTCCTAATGAATGTTTATTTACTGACCTTATCTTTTGTCCATTGAACGAAGATTCTGAATTAACAAATAACTGTCACCTGTCTCTTTTTGAAGAAAGAAGATTAAGTCATATTGGAGGCTTTAAAGAATTTCTCTAAGGCCTCAGGTCTTACAATTAATCAGAGTAAACGTGAAATTTTAACAGTACATAATTCTGATACACTATCAATAGGTATAGAAGTAAAACAATATCCGTAAGATATCTTAGTATCTAAATAAGTCTCTCTTATGGAAACTAACTTTTCCAGAAATCTTAGCAGAGAAGGTTTGGTCAGACCCTAATAAAATAAAAGAAGTTTACATGAAGATATTACATAGATACTACCCTTGTAATAAATTATTACATATAGTGATAGTGTATCTGCCAACTTCTCGCCCAAGATAGAAAAAGCAAAAAAAAGTATTTAACTGTTGGCTGCAGAATCCTTACCATACCGTGTATTGCTGTCAAAAGCAGACGGTATCTCAAGAAAAGTATATAGTATATCCTGCCATGTTGATCCTAAGACATGTGCAGCCATCGATTCTCTTCTATTTAATTTCTTATGGAAAAACAAAACAGTATGTTAAAAGAAAAACATGTATTAGAAGCTACTCTGAAGGTTGCTTTAACGATTTTCAAACAATCAATCAGATTTTCAAGATTAAGCAGTGTCTCTCTAAAAATAATTATCAATGGTTTTATATTCCTAATTTGTTATTTGATAAGTGTGGTGGCCTAAGATTTTGGTTATCTTGTAATTATAAGTGTAATAAACTGCCCCTCAAGCTTGACAATTTTCACAAACAAGCTCTTGAAACTTGGATGATTGCTTTCAAACATAACATGAGGAGCAGAATTGCTTATTGACCAGCGCAGAGAAATGCGCTGTTGGTGTCAGCTACTGCTCGCACAAGAATTGACCTATTGCGGTGCTTCCACCTCCTGTGTGTCCCCACCATTGCTTTCATATCTTATAAGTATAACAAGAACCAGGCTTTAGTGCTTCAATCAGTCTCTGTTGTAGGATGATATCTGTATACAAAAGCACAAGGCTTTTGTCAGTCTCTGAACACTCTTGCCCCTCTTGCGATCCACGCACTGAGCTCCACGTGATCTTCTTTGAATGATGCCATTTTTGAAGAGAATTGATTGATAGGCAGTGCTTTTATACGTGTTTTCTCGAACATAACCTGCTCCGGAGCAAGTGAACCTCCTTCATAACACTGAAAACCCAGGCTTAAACCTGAAGTTACCTCACTGCCTCTTCACCAAGACTGTGGTTGATCCTTCTGTCTGTGCAGGTCTTCGTGGTCTGATGCTAGCAGTGATGTTAGCTGCTCTGATGTCATCTCTGACCTCCATCTTTAACAGCAGCTCCACTCTGTTTACACTGGACCTCTACCACAGAGCCAGACCTAAAGCTTCAGAGAAGGAACTCATGATTGTTGGAAGGTAGGGGTGTATATATGAACTGATACATATCGGAAAACCACTACAAGAGTCACAGAATCTGCTATGTACAACCAAAGATCTGACCTAAATCCTACACAAAATTCTGAAAAAAACTATATAACTAACTGTAAAAAACAATCTCTCCAAAGTACTTTCTCTGTCTTTTTGCACTGCAGAGCCTGAAGCCTCTGTGTGTGTGTGTGTGTGTGTGTGTGTGTGTGTGTGTGTGTGTGTGTGTGTGTGTGTGTGTGTGTGTGTGTGTGTGTGTGTGTGTTGGTGTGTCCCACCTGCCCCTCTGTGGCTGGCTTGCAACTTTTCCCAATCACATACCTGCTGAAATGTTGATACCACTGTGTTCACTGCTGTTTGACCATCACAATACATCACATTTGTTTTCAAAATGTGCAGCGATATCAAAATATGCCTGTGGCACCACACACCCTGCTACTAATTTACGAAGTTACAGAGAGGAGTCAACACAGGGCGAGTAACAGTTGTGTTAGCAGCTAATGCTAACTTCCAACTGGCCCTAAGCCCCTCCCAGCTGAAGGCAAAACTGTTAACTGAAGCAATGACCTGTTATATTTTTATAGGGAAATGCGCCCATACAGTGTTATTAAAATACCAAATTCAGAGGTATGACACTGACCCAGAGACTGAAGTAAACAATACCCAGTCAACAACATTTTAGTGAAAAATGTTTACTACTGTTTGTTTTGACAGAAGACATCATTTTCTGGAATATTTTGGATTTAGTCATTTGTATTTTAGTATATTTAGTATTAGTATACAATTGCAATATAATACAATTTAAAATGAGTAAGAGTGAGAACTAATTTATTATTTATTTATTTCACAAGTGCGTGAGAGAGTGAGAGGGAAGGAGAGAGATAGGTATATGTAATGTAATGTTACCAGAGTATAGAATATAGAGTATGAGATACATAGATGAGGCAGGTAGCAATGATAATAATAACTGTGATGATGGTGTCGACGACAGTGATGACAACAACAATAATGTTGACGGCTAAATTAATAGTGGTGCAGCGGACTAAAGGTTTAAATGCTTTTTAATTAAGGTCATTCGATATGATCAGTTATTAAACTGATCATATCGAATGACCTTAATTTTGGTTACAGGAAATGAAATGTTAAAATAAAATCACATTATAAATGTCCATTTCAGCAATGTTTGGATCTCATGATGTCTTTTGTCTGCCAGATCTCACTCTCCTCAGAATAAGGCTGACCTAACACATCATAGGCTAATATCTAACATTCAGTAACCTTAGGCATGTTCAACTGATTAATATTAAGGTTAAAAAAACAAGAGATCAGTTTCAGTTTACCAAGTCAGTGAGGGTCATAAATTAATAAACAGGCTTAGCTTCACTTTCAGCTGCACTCCACATTCCTGAGTCTTGCACCATAGCGTGAGCTGTATCTCAACAGGACATCGGATTAGTTTGACTTCAAGCAGAATAAATAGAAAGATTGTCATCCAACATTCTATTAGTGACCTCTGGAGGTCCTGTGAAAACAAGATGTTTTAGGGAGGTTCTCTCTTGACTCCAGGGCTCATTTGACACAGAGGCCATGATGAGAAAATGTTAATTATTTTTATCAATAAAAATACAAAACTTGCATCAGGATGGGGGGTTGATCACGCTACAGTGTTAATAATGTCATGGAGGAATGGGAAGTGAGGCTACATTTAGTCACCAGGACGGCGACCAATGAAGGTTTCCGCCATTTTTTTAACTGTCCCTCTGTTTTACTTTCACTGTTTTTGAAACCTTGGGTGGTACAATTTTATGTTGCACCCTGGGCCATAGGGGAAAGCTGGCCTCTTAGTGGTTTACCCCTTCTTTTTCACCTTGAATTCAAGATTCCAGGAAGCTGATAGTGGTAGTTTCTGCAGATAATTTTTTCATGGAGAGAGGAGTACTTGTCCTGCTGGTTTGTTTAATGTAACTGTGGATATGTCTCCAAGAAGGCAAAGTAGGATAGTGGGATGTAGTGCAGCTAGATTAGACAGCTGGCCAAAAGTGACTTGATGTTAACTAATTTGGGGACTAGTGGAGATACGATTGTTTTGTCTTTATTTTGATATTGGCCGAAATGGAGGATTTGATTTTCAAGTATTCAAGGAAATGTTCTTTCCAAATACCGTTCTTTTGACCCAAATGAGGAAATGAAACCAGGGTGTTATTATGGAAGAAATGTTTGAGATGTGGAATACCTTTACTGATCGATATACTGTAGTAAAGTTGAATGGTTTCTTGTTAAACAGGAAAGCGGGATTATTCAGATGGGGCTGTAGAGTAGTAGAGTAGAGTAAACTTTATTGTCCCTGAGGGGAAATTTGTCTTGGGCACAGTGCTACAGTTAATTGCTTCACAAAAAAAACCCTCACAAAAACATGAGATGCGTTTGACACGATGAGACAGTTGCTTCACATGAAAACATCTTAAAACATACAAGATACATTTGATATTGACAACATGGCGGCTTAAACAAACTGTAAGAATTAAAGTGCAAAAGTGCTAAGTGCTTGTGTAGTTATTGCACATTACTCTATTGCACTAAGATTTCGCATTAGAGTTCAACAGTCTGCTGCAGTTCTATGCACAGATTTTCAATGTGTGTTTTCCAGCAAAGAAGGTTATCTATGTGGACACCTAAGTATTTGTACAAAGACACCTGAATGATTGTCTGGTTTGGTCAGTCACTTGTCTTGGGTCTAGGACCATCTGTAAAGTGTTTTGCTCTACATCTATCCAGGGAGCGTCTGATTGAGTAGGACTGATCCAACTGATTATATATTTGAGTTGGCTGAAGTAGTTGGCTCAAAATGTTGAGTGTTTTGGATTTTTGGAAAGTGGATCATTTAATTTTGGGAGTTTTGTTTCTCCAGTAAAAATGCGGAGATGATGTAGTCTTGGGAATTGAACCAGGACACAGTGTGAGCTGAATTAGGATCATGGTGAACAAATAATTTATTTTTGGTGTAAAGTTAAGATTGAACAGCTCTGACAGCTTGGGAGAAATGTTAATACCAAAATATGTGATGCACTGGAACCCAGTGCATGTGATCCCATGTATTTGTATGTAACCATAACATCCTAGTTTGAGTTCCGATGGGGGCCTGTCCAATTAGTTCTACACAGTCTCACTGGATTGAAACAAACAGAGCTGTACTTTATGAGTAATTGGCATCTCTTAAAAATGACCTTGGAGTGAGCGAGGATGTCTTATACCCATAAGACATCCAAGGTCATTTTCTAATCACTAAATATTCAATTACATTTGATTCTGAATTTTGTCGCACTTTATTTTACGGTACACTAATAAGACGTATTTTGTAAACAAACACAGTTGTACCATAATTACCTAATACCCTAAAAGACACCATACACCTAAATTATGTAATTAGAAACCGCAAATAATGCCGTATTAGACCAAAATATACTATACTTAGACGCTGTTATATCAACTTATTCTCTAATTAGAAACCAAATACTAATACCAACCAATACCAATTAGACACCATTTTACATCATAGAAATCAAATACAATGCCATATCAGATCCAAAATATTGAGACGCTATTCTACTCTTACTACCAAATTATGTTGTTACTTAGACACCACTTATAATGCTACCAACAAAGACCTATGATAGATAGAGAAAGAGACAACACAGGCTGTGATTACACGCATTTAATGCAATATTATATCGGGCCTAGCCTTCATAATAGGCAGACAAAACACATGAGAGCTCAGAGGCAGTGACAGCGTGTAGAGCCAGAATATTTTAATTCTGTAGATTAAGGTTTTATTTCGACCAAACCAGAGCCGGTGATTGTTGGAACACTTTAAAGACTAACCAAGACGGTTTTGGTGAATTTTATTTTGTTGAATAAAGGCCAAATCTGCAATGTGCTACCCTCTCCCCTCCCTCCTTCTCTCTCTCACGCTCTCTCTCTCTCTCTCTCTCTCTCTCTCTCTCTCTCACTCTCGAAACCTAACACAGCAGCGGTGGATAGCTGCCCACCATTGAATCTGGTTCTGCCCAAGGTTTCTGCCTGTTAAAAGGAAGATTTTTCTTGCCACTGTCGCCAAGTGCTTTCTCATGGTGGGATTTGTTGGGTCTCTGTAAATAATATTATAAAGAGTACGGTGTAGACCTGCTCTATAGGAAAAGTGCAAAGAGATAACTTCTGTTATGAATTGGCGCTATATAAATAAAATTGAAGGATCTCTGAAGGATCTCCTATTTTGGTTTCTAATTAGAGTATAAGTTGGTATAATAGTATAGTACATTTTGGGTCTAATACACATTATATGCAGTTTCTAATTACAGCATAATTTAGGTGTATGGTGTCTAATTAGGGTAGATAGATAGGGCCTTTCGTGTTTTTTGTGGGTTTCGCGGCCAACATTGTTTCTCCTGCACACTTGGAACGGGAGGATGAGGCGAGCGGTATTCTGTTGCAATCTGTAATTTCACCGCTAGATGCCACTAAATCCTTCACACTGCAGGAGCTCAAACTATTGTTCTGCTTTCAGTTTATCATTTGAATTGACTTTAGTGCTCTCAATTGATAAAAAAATGACTAATTATTTGCAGAATTTGCTATGAGTAATCGCAATTAATCGCTTTTTTTCTTGAAGCTTGTAATAACGGATATAAAAATGTAAAATCGCGGTATTAATGTCGAAGTATATTTAAATTCAAATACTATTGTTTAAAAGCATCTTTTAACCTTTGAACACAGATTCTCTCCTGTGTATTACACCTTTTCAGTAAAACCATCAAGGCAATTGACTGTCAGCTTGAAAGGTATATTGCTTATATGCAGAAATAACAAAACCCAGGCCAATATGTGCCAGTTGAATTTCAAAACCATAAAGGCCATTAAAATTACATTTCAGCTTAGAAGGCAACTATTTCTTATATGCACTAATATAAATGATAATTAACAACAATAAATGTGTTCCATGTTCAAGTGCCAGTTGAATTTCAACAAAGTCCACAATAGTCCATGTAAATATGAAAAAAGAGGAAAGAGTCTGAGATTATTGAGATTAGACATTGCAAATTTATGAGTTTGAGTTAATTTTTACAGCTTCAGACACATCTTTCTAAAACTTTCCTCTCTTTTTGACCTCAGCCAAAGCTAACATAATACTACTAATACTGTTTGTATTTTCAGGGTTTTCATCCTGGTCTTGGTGTGTGTTAGTCTGTTGTGGATTCCAGTCATCCAAACAGCCAATAGTGGACAGCTGTTTGATTATATCCAGTCAGTGACCAGCTTTCTAGCTCCGCCCATTACCGCGGTATTCCTAATGGCTATCTTCTGGCCACGTGCCAATGAGCAGGTAGGTCTCACACACACAAACACAAATCCTCTTACATGACACTTTCCCAACCTTAACCTAGACAAAAAAAAATCACATGTCAGTTTGTGAGGAGAGTGCATGTTTGCAGACTATTAGTAAACATCAAATTACCCACATTCAAGATTTTTTTACACTGATGAAGGTCTGAAGTTGCAAAATGTTCCTTATTCCCAATAAATGTGGGAAGGAGCATGTGAGTCTGTCAGTATGTTTGTAGTAATTTGCTTGATTTGAGTAGACACTAATTTATTAAGGAAGATGCACCCTTTAAAAGTGTAAAGCCAGATACCTTGTGCAGTAAATTAATAGGAGTCCCACCATCAATAGAACGTAGGTTTTGATTTATTGTTCAGTGTTTAGTGATTTCACCCCTTTTATAGCATTCCCGCAATGCAACAAGGTGGAATGTAGACTTACTTATAGAGCTGCAGTTACATCCAGGTAACATCTCATTTCACCATGACTCATTACTGAATTGGAGTTTACTTCAGTGCAGTCGCCATGGCTATATTCATTCATTCATTTTAAAATAGAGCGGTGATCACGGATTTGCAGTGGTGATAGCTTTGCTAAATGTGTGTTACTGAAAAGGCGAAGACTGCTGAGTGTTTCTTCAACTTCCTTAACTTTGTCGTCACTATCAACAATCTCTACTTGCATCAGAAACTTGAATGAGAAAACACAAGCAGCCAATTACAGTTCTTTGTAGCTCCTAGCTCCATAGCCACTGTAACCCCAACATGTATTTGACACTGGGCACCACTACGAGACAGGGCCACAAGATTGAAAATGCCGAACCTTATGGCCCTTTTTTTGACAGTTCCATATGGTTCTGCAACTAATATTTTTGTGTATCTCTGTGTCTGTGTGTGTGTGTGTGTGTGTGTGTGTGTGTGTGTGTGTGTGTGTGTGTGTGTGTGTGTGTGTGTGTGTGTGTCTCAGGGTGCATTCTGGGGTCTGATGACTGGACTAGTGGTGGGATTGATCCGCATGGTTCTGGAGTTCTCTTATATAGCTCCTTCCTGTGGTCAGCCTGATCGTCGGCCTGCAATCCTGGCTGATGTCCACTACCTGTACTTTGCTCTTATCCTGTTGGCTCTCACCTGCCTTATCATTGTTGCTGTCAGCTTGGCCACTGCCCCAATACCTAAAGAACATGTAAGGAACATGCCATACATTCATTTTATTTATGTTCTCTCTCTTTAAATCGAGAGTGCTACTTTGTGACCTTAGTGAAGGAAGCCTCCTCGAAACTATAGTACAGCCCAACTCCAACACAAACACTTGTCTGTTGACAATCACATCTGGTGTATTAGCTATAAGGTTTGAACTTTACAGTTACTATTACACAGTTTTATTACTGAGCATTTTGCATTCTAACAACATTCATATTGGAAGAAAATGGCGAGTCTGTTCCAATGTTTGTTGAAACACTGCAGAGGCAAACACCTCAATTTGTGACGGGTGTACAGCACTTTTAACATCCAGTATTCAACATATAGCCTCAGAAACTTAGCAACCCAAGTTCATAGACCCACAGAGATCTAGGGCCCTGCTGGGGCCAGCACAAGCCAGTTGGTGGCCCAAAACGGCACTGGCCTTTATGGAACCCCTTTGTAATGTTTCAGTTTGCACCACTGCACACACTGAGGTCCTTTATTCTGCTCTAATCTCATTAATCTTTCTTTTTAATGTTTTCCCAACACTGGCTGTGTTGTATCCCTATTTCAGCCAAATGTGAAAGTTCTTGTAACTTGCATTTAGTGTCACCTCCTGAGGAGTGCTGAAATTTAGTTCCAGGAACTCATCTCCACAACAGGTGGAGAAAAGTAGAAACAAAAGCAGAACCCATGAAAATTACTACCATTACAATCCTGCAGTGGAAAATGGCTAGTCCACATTCAAATGTGAACCTGTACTACATGTCGTCGATTGGAAAGTAGACCATTAGCAGAAACACTAACACAGACATATGTGTTGGATCTAATCCTCTCCTGTCCAGCTGTACCGGTTGACTTGGTGGTCCAGATACAGCCAGGAGCCTCGGATCGACCTCACAGGTCCCCGGATGATCTCTGACCCAGTGAACTCTGAACTTAACCCTGACTCTGTCCGCTTGCCAGATTCCTGGTGGCAGAGAGCTGCTCTGTGGCTGTGTGGTCTGACTGGTTCAAGCTCTAGCTCTGTATCTCCAGTGATGGAAAACGGTGAACTGAACTCCCTACAAGAGGAGCCACTCTGGAGAAGAGTCTGCAATGTTAACGCCCTGCTACTACTGGCTATTAATGTCTTTTTCTGGGGGTACTTCGCCTAATATGCAGGTTCTGTGAAATCCTGAAAGTTGACCTGAAGACTGATGTGCTGGACTGGCATTTGGTCTTTTGTTTTTGATTAAAAGAAAAGGCTTGGTCCAGTGGTTAAACCAATCAGCTTCTGTGCTGGATTTGTTTGTATGCAACATCATACAAAATTAAAGTAAATTTAAATGTGTATTTATCAGGAGAGACATTTACTCTCTAACTTACAAGTCTGTAATCACTTTTTAAACATTCTTAAAAAGAAAGCTGACAGAGCTCTACCTGAGTGACAGTGATGCAGTTATTCGGACACTCCTACCAGAAGTGGCAGTGCACTATGTAAGCAATAAATGGAAAATTATGGAAAAGAAAAAAATGTCCTGAAGATATTTCATTTCCACTCATAATCCATAATGTGCTCATTAATGTGCTAAGTAATGCATCCTTTTTTTTGCATGCCACCTCAAGTAAAGTGGTGCACCATACTTTACTGTTGTTCTATGTAATGTGTGTATATATATATATATATATATCTTTACCTAAGTCTAATGCAGAGAGCAGATCAGCTGCTGCCTTTAGACAGCCCGTGATCTGGATTTAAAAGACATATGGACACTGACAGAAGAGAATACTACTATTCTAAAATACAAACTAAAAATAGGTCAATTCTTAATAAAATAATTACCACAAAATAACATATGTCATTCTAAAAAGTCAAATCTAAAGGATTGTCTCCATTATTTTATAACCGACCTCTATCCCTGAAATGTCTCTCTGGCATGCAACAGTACTGCAAGTGGTGCACCATACTTTACTGTTGTTCTATGTAATGTGTGTATGTATATATATATATATATATATATATATATATATATATATATATATATATATATATATTTAGAAAGATCTTTACCTAAGTGTAGTGCAGAGAGCAGATCAGCTGCTTCCATTAGACAGCCCTGATCTGGATTTAAAAGACATATGGACACTGACAGAAGAGAGTACTACTATTCTCCCCCTCACAACGTTTACACTAATAATTGATTATTTTCTAATTTACTTAACACAGTCATCTCAGCACCAGTTTGCCTCTGCCTAGCTAAATATTCACAGACCCATAAAAGACAGTACATTTCTTAATGTATTCATCAGAAATTAAACAGCGCTTTTGAATTTATTTGAAACTTTACACTGAAAAAACTAAAAATACAAACTAAAAATAGGTCCATTCTTAATAAAATAATTACCACAAAATATCAACTAAATATATTGTACCATGAGAAATGCCCTATTTCGAATTAATCAGACATACTCGGAGATGGGCGACCAACCTGCCCGGCTCCTGGCCTGCCGCTTAAATCAACAGAACAGTATGAATCATATAGCGGGTAATACGGCACTCAGATGGGACTATCTCTACTTCCTTTAAACAGATAAATTATAGTTTAGGTCATTTTATAATATTAGTCATCACAGGGTGATTGAGACAGGTTTGATAACTTTCTTGCAGACCTTAATCTTTCACAACTCTCCGATGATGACAGGGACTTCCTCGAGGCACATCGCTAAAATCGCTGCCACAGAAAGAATAAACTGTATAGCTGGATGTTTTTGTTCTAATTAGCGTATAAGTTGGTATAATAGTATAGTACATTTTGGGTCTAATATAAATTATATGCACTTTATACAATTATATAATACACATTATATGCAGTTTCCAATTACAGCATAATTTAGGTGTATTAATTAGGGTATAACTGTGTTCGTTTATTGTCTAATAAAGCACATATTATTTCTAGTTTTAAGTATCAAAAGTAACCAAATCAAACGGCAGATTTCTTCTCATTCCTATAATACTTTTGTTCATTCAGAATCCTTTTCCCAAGAACTGCTGGGAAGAAATAACAACTTAACTTTGATACAAAGTAATTTTCAATTGACTGAATTTCTGAATTTATCATAAGTAAAACAATTCTAGATAGGGCCTTTCGTGTTTTTCGAGAGTTTCGCGGCCAACATTGTTTCTCCTGCACACTTGGAAAGGGAGGATGAGGCGAGCGGTATTCAGTTGATTGCAATCTTCAATTTCACCACTAGATGCCACACACTGCTCCTGCTCAAACTATTGTTCCGCTTTCAGTTTGTCATTTGACTTTAGTGGATTTGAAGAATTTGCTGCGAGTAATCGCGATTAATCGTTTTTTTTTACTTGAAGCTTGTAATAATGGATATAAAAATGTAAAATAACGGAATTAATGTAGAATAAACACCATGGAAGTATATTTAAATTCAAATACTATTGTTTAAAAGCATCTTTTTACCTTTGAAGATTCTCAGATTCTCTCCTGTGTACTACACATTTTCAATAAAACCATCAAGGCAATTGACTGTCAGCTTGAAAGGCATATTTGTCATATGCACTAATAGAAATAATAAACCCCAGGCCAATATGTGCCAGTTGAATTTCAAAACCATCAAGGCCATTAAAATTAGATATCAGCTTAGAAGGAGAGCAGAAGGTTTGCAGTGGTGATAGCTTTGCTAAATGTGTGTTACTGAAAAGGTGAAGACTGCTGAGTGTTTCTTCAACTTCCTTAACTTTGTCGTCACTATCAACAATCTGTACTTGCATCAGAAACTTGAATGAGAAAACACAAGCAGCCAATTACAGTTCTTCGAAGCTCCTAGCTCCATAGCCGCTGTAACCCCAACGTGTATTTGACACTGGGCACCTCTACAAGACAGGGCCACAAGTTTAAAAATGCAGAACCTTAAGGCCCTTTTTTGACAGTTCCATATGGCTCTGTAACTAATATTTGTGTGTCTGTGTGTGTCTCAGGGTGCATTCTGGGTCTGAAGACTGGACTAGTGGTGGGACTGATCCGCATGGTTCTGGAGTTCTCTTACATAGCTCCTTCCTGTGGTCAGCCTGATCGTCGGCCTGCTATCCTAGCTGATGTCCACTACCTGTACTTTGCTCTTATCCTGTTGGCTCTCACCTGCCTTATCATTGTTGCTGTCAGCTTGGCCACTGCCCCAATACCTAAAGAACATGTAAGAAACATTGCCATACATTCATTTTATATATATATATATATATATATATATATATATATATATCTTTACCTAAGTGTAATGCAGAGAGCAGATCAACTGCTGCCTTTAGACAGCCCGTGATCTGGATTTAAAAGACATATGGACAGAAGAGAGTACTACTATTCTAAAATACAAACTAAAACTAGGTCAATTCTTAATAAAATAATTACCACAAAATATCAACTAAATAAATTGTACCATAATAAATGCCCTATTTCGAATTAATCAGACATACTCGGAGATGGGCGACCAACCTGCCCGGCTCCTGGCCTGCCGCTTAAATCAACAGAACAGTATGAATCATATAGCGGGTAATACGGCACTCAGATGGGACTATCTCTACTTCCTTTAAACAGATAAATTATAGTTTAGGTCATTTTATAATATTAGTCATCACAGGGTGATTGAGACAGGTTTGATAACTTTCTTGCAGACCTTAATCTTTCACAACTCTCCGATGATGACAGGGACTTCCTCGAGGCACATCGCTAAAATCGCTGCCACAGAAAGAATAAACTGTATAGCTGGATGTTTTTGTTCTAATTAGCGTATAAGTTGGTATAATAGTATAGTACATTTTGGGTCTAATATAAATTATATGCACTTTATACAATTATATAATACACATTATATGCAGTTTCCAATTACAGCATAATTGAGGTGTATTAATTAGGGTATAACTGTGTTCGTTTATTGTCTAATAAAGCACATATTATTTCTAGTTTTAAGTATCAAAAGTAACCAAATCAAACGGCAGATTTCTTCTCATTCCTATAATACTTTTGTTCATTCAGAATCCTTTTCCCAAGAACTGCTGGGAAGAAATAACAACTTAACTTTGATACAAAGTAATTTTCAATTGACTGAATTTCTGAATTTATCATAAGTAAAACAATTCTAGATAGGGCCTTTCGTGTTTTTCGAGAGTTTCGCGGCCAACATTGTTTCTCCTGCACACTTGGAAAGGGAGGATGAGGCGAGCGGTATTCAGTTGATTGCAATCTTCAATTTCACCACTAGATGCCACACACTGCTCCTGCTCAAACTATTGTTCCGCTTTCAGTTTGTCATTTGACTTTAGTGGATTTGAAGAATTTGCTGCGAGTAATCGCGATTAATCGTTTTGTTTTTTACTTGAAGCTTGTAATAATGGATATAAAAATGTAAAATAACGGAATTAATGTAGAATAAACACCATGGAAGTATATTTAAATTCAAATACTATTGTTTAAAAGCATCTTTTTACCTTTGAAGATTCTCAGATTCTCTCCTGTGTACTACACATTTTCAATAAAACCATCAAGGCAATTGACTGTCAGCTTGAAAGGCATATTTGTCATATGCACTAATAGAAATAATAAACCCCAGGCCAATATGTGCCAGTTGAATTTCAAAACCATCAAGGCCATTAAAATTAGATATCAGCTTAGAAGGAGAGCAGAAGGTTTGCAGTGGTGATAGCTTTGCTAAATGTGTGTTACTGAAAAGGTGAAGACTGCTGAGTGTTTCTTCAACTTCCTTAACTTTGTCGTCACTATCAACAATCTGTACTTGCATCAGAAACTTGAATGAGAAAACACAAGCAGCCAATTACAGTTCTTCAAGCTCCTAGCTCCATAGCCGCTGTAACCCCAACGTGTATTTGACACTGGGCACCTCTACAAGACAGGGCCACAAGTTTAAAAATGCAGAACCTTAAGGCCCTTTTTTGACAGTTCCATATGGCTCTGTAACTAATATTTGTGTGTCTGTGTGTGTCTCAGGGTGCATTCTGGGTCTGAAGACTGGACTAGTGGTGGGACTGATCCGCATGGTTCTGGAGTTCTCTTACATAGCTCCTTCCTGTGGTCAGCCTGATCGTCGGCCTGCAATCCTAGCTGATGTCCACTACCTGTACTTTGCTCTTATCCTGTTGGCTCTCACCTGCCTTATCATTGTTGCTGTCAGCTTGGCCACTGCCCCAATACCTAAAGAACATGTAAGAAACATTGCCATACATTCATTATATATATATATATATATATCTTTACCTAAGTGTAATGCAGAGAGCAGATCAACTGCTGCCTTTAGACAGCCCGTGATCTGGATTTAAAAGACATATGGACAGAAGAGAGTACTACTATTCTAAAATACAAACTAAAACTAGGTCAATTCTTAATAAAATAATTACCACAAAATATCAACTAAATAAATTGTACCATAATAAATGCCCTATTTCGAATTAATCAGACATACTCGGAGATGGGCGACCAACCTGCCCGGCTCCTGGCCTGCCGCTTAAATCAACAGAACAGTATGAATCATATAGCGGGTAATACGGCACTCAGATGGGACTATCTCTACTTCCTTTAAACAGATAAATTATAGTTTAGGTCATTTTATAATATTAGTCATCACAGGGTGATTGAGACAGGTTTGATAACTTTCTTGCAGACCTTAATCTTTCACAACTCTCCGATGATGACAGGGACTTCCTCGAGGCACATCGCTAAAATCGCTGCCACAGAAAGAATAAACTGTATAGCTGGATGTTTTTGTTCTAATTAGCGTATAAGTTGGTATAATAGTATAGTACATTTTGGGTCTAATATAAATTATATGCACTTTCTAATTACAGCATAATTACGTTGTATGCTGTCTAATTAGGGTATAACTGTGTTCGTTTATTGTCTAATAAAGCACATATTATTTCTAGTTTTAAGTATCAAAAGTAACCAAATCAAACGGCAGATTTCTACTCATTCCTACAATACTTTTGTTCATTCAGAATCCTTTTCCCAAGAACTGCTGGGAAGAAATAACAACTTAACCGATAATGGATGGGACAAAAAACGTAGCTCACCGATATCAATTTTCTTTTTTGCTCATTGTTGGATCAAACGTCACCAATATATTTGACAATACACCTGAAACCAGCAGAATGATGTGGGATAATTTTCAGAATTTTCTCACCAACATTTTGACTGTTGTAAGCGTTTTAAGATTAAACAGAAAAAAATACCCTAGTCAGGCACATGTTGCCTCATGTCATTGCCTCAACTTGTGAAAGGTCCAGGGTTTGAATCCCTGCATCTAGTCTTCTGCTCTAAAAATGTATTGGATTGATTCTGCTCTAAAAATGTATTGGATTGATCTAATGGATTTCAAAGACATATGGACAGAAGAGAGTACTACTATTCTAAAATACAAACTAAAACTAGGTCAATTCTTAATAAAATAATTACCACAAAATATCAACTAAATAAATGGTACCATAATAAATGCCCTATTTCGAATTAATCAGACATACTCGGAGATGGGCGACCAACCTGCCCGGCTCCTGGCCTGCCGCTTAAATCAACAGAACAGTATGATTCATATAGCGGGTATACGGCACTCATATGGGACTATCACTACTTCCTTTAAACAGATATATTATAGTTTTAGATCACTTTATAATATTAGTCCTCACAGGGTAATTTAGACAGGTTTGATAACTTTCTTGCAGACCTTAATCTTCCACAACTCTCCGATGATGACAGGGACTTCCTCGAGGCACCGCTAAAAATCCACATGGACCATGGAAATTAGACAACTGCTTAACTTACAATGCATGGTAGATGACTTTGTTCATCAGACAATCGCTTTGTCCTTGTAACTTTATAACATGGATTAGACCTTTGTGTAACTTGCATTTTAACAAATGTCCTCATATCTGACTTGTTCCAGTTACACAGATCTACAACACAAGCCCATGATTATTTGTGCAGTAGAGCCCTTAGCACAGAAATTGATGGATAACCAAAAAAATCAATACCATTTTATATTTTAATCACTTTTTAAACATTCTTTTAAAAAAAGCTGACAGAGCTCTACCTGAGTGACAGTGATGCAGTTATTCGGACACTCCTACCTGAAGTGGCTGTGCAATATGTAAGCAATAAATGGAAAATTATGGAAAAGAAAAAAATGTCCTGAAGATATTTCATTTCCACTCATAATCCATAATGTGCTCATTAATGTGCTAAGTAATTCACCCTTTTTTTTTTGCATGCCACCTCAAGTAAAGTGGTGCACCATACTTTACTGTTGTTCTATGTAATGTGTGTATATATATATATATATATCTTTACCTAAGTCTAATGCAGAGAGCAGATCAGCTGCTGCCTTTAGACAGCCCGTGATCTGGATTTAAAAGACATATGGACACTGACAGAAGAGAATACTACTATTCTAAAATACAAACTAAAAATAGGTCAATTCTTAATAAAATAATTACCACAAAATAACATATGTCATTCTAAAAAGTCAAATCTAAAGGATTGTCTCCATTATTTTATAACCGACCTCTATCCCTGAAATGTCTCTCTGGAACACCTGATTTGGCAAATAATCAGTTAAGAAACAATTAGGAATTTGCTGTAGACAGCATTTCACAAACTTTAAAAAGTTTCTGCTAATAAGGCAAAACTGAACTGTCAGATTTTTGAGGCGAATGTAGTGAACATGGTATTGACAGAAAACATATGTTGGAAATATATTGTATTCCATTATATTCTAGACACTAGGAGCTTGGTGGTCCATCGGAGCTCTCGGTAGGCCGTAAACACCAAATGTTCAGCGTTAAGGCAGACGAAGTCTTCGACCAGATGTTGCTGGTAGATGCGGCTTTTATGCGGGTGAATGGCAAACACAGTACGTCATGCCGCTTGAGAAAAAAAGTATTTTTATTGTCTCAGCAGCACAGCGCAATCTGTTTATTTCTGTAACTATAGTAACGTAATACCGGCGCACGTCTTGAATCAGGAACTAGATTGCCGTGCAGTAGTCAGTTGCAGCAGTGTGCAAGCTCTACCGGTCATCCGTTCTCAGGCGATCACTTTTTCCTCTTCTCTTTTGCTAAAGCAACGTCTGTGAATATTTCTTATCATGTAATATTAGGATAGTGCCTATTTTCATCTTTTGTAAGATTATTGAGACGGCTAAGTTAGCTTTATGTTTATTACTGCTGATTGTTTACTAGCTCAATTGCGTTTACCATATAGATCACCGCTGTGTAGATAATCTGTGCTGTTTTTTCTGTCACTTTGTATTTGGATTTAATATTAATATATATCTCATTTGTATTGCATTACAGTTTCACATTATTCCCAGTAAACTTTATGGAAATTAGGGATTTGGATTAAGGATCCAACAACTGGATTGCGCATGGCATGGGAACGCCTCGACGAAATATATGGCTCACCAGAGGCCATCGAACAGGCTTTGTTCAACAAGCTAGAAAACTTTCTGAAGTTTACAACAAAGGATCCACAAAGACTCAGATATCTAGCCGACCTGTTGTCGGAGCTACAAGTGGCCAAAGAAGACGGCTACCTTGCAGGCTTGTCGTGTTTGGATACCTCCTATTAAGCCTATTATCGAGAAACTTCCATACAACATGCAAGAAAAATGGCTTTACCTTGGCACAAGATTCAAACAGGGACATTTTGTTAGCTTTCCACCTTTCTCCGTGTTGGTCGCCACGGAGGCAAGGGCCAAGTTTTAACTTCTTCACGCAAGCTCCAGCAGAGAGAAAGAGTAAATGGGAGAAACCTACTAAAACATCTGTATACGTTCACAAGACGCAGGTCTCGGGAACTACTAAGGCCAAGTGTAGAGAAAGTACGGAACGTATTGATCCTAACTAACACTGCCCTCTGCATAGAAAGCCCCACCCTCTGAGGAAATGCAGAGGCTTCCGTGAGAAGAGCATAAATGATCGCAAACAGCTTTTGAAAGAGCATTACATCTGCTTTCGCTGTTGCTCCTCCACAGACCATCTTGCAAAGAATTGCACTGCTGAGATAAAATGTACAGAGTGTGGGAGTGCGGCTCATGTGACAGCACTTCACCCCTACCCACCTACTTGGAAATTTAAGTCATCCGCTTCCACTTCATGGATGGCGGGGAGGAGGACAAAGCAGAAATCCGGGAGGTCAAGTCGACGTGCACTCAAGTATGTGGTGAAGGAATGAGTGCCAGAACATGTGCTAAGATCAGCCTTGTCCCCAACGGCCGCAGGAAGGAGTCCAAGAGAATGTACGCCGGTGATGTGTGCCTTGGAGGTGCTCACAGAACGCAAGAGGTGAGAAGCTACAAAACAGCCATCTTAGAGAACGGTCGTACGAGTTATCTTCAACCATGCAACAACCAGATCAGAGTGAAAGAGGTATTTGGTCAAGCGTCTAGACCTCAGCATCATCCAGCACCAACCTCCATCCGTGGTTCAATGACGCTCAGTGGAGACTGCTTAGGGCAAACTGTCTTCGCTTGTTCTCCCGACGACCATAGACACGCTCCATCCATGGAGGATCAAGAGTTTCTGAAGATAATGGAAGCTGAGTGCTATCAGGACAGTTCCAAAAGTTGGGTTGCACCTTTACCCTTTCGGTCACCGAGACAGTGTCTGCCTAACAACAGGAAGCAGGTTTTTGACCGTCTTATCTCGCTCCAGCGCTCATTGGTAAAACGACCACAGATGAAAGCCAATTTTCTAGAGTTTATGGAGAAGATGTTCAAGAAGGCACGCGCTGAAGTCGCCCCACCAGTACAGCCTGGACAAGAGTGTTGGTACATACCCCTGTTCGGTGTGTATCATCCAAGGAAACCAGATAGGATTCGTGTGGTCTTCGACAGCAGTGCATCATATGAAGGAGTGTCGCTCAACGATATCTTGCTCACTGGTTCCGACCTTAATAATAGCCTGCTAGGTGTTCTTATGAAATTTAGGAAGGAACAGGTGTCAATCACTGCCAACATCCAGCACATGTTCCACTGCTTTCTCGTCAAGGAGGACCACCGTGATTTTCTCCGCTTCCTGTGGTACAGGAACAACGACCCTACCTCCGACATTGTGGACTACAGAATGCGGGTTCACCTTTTTGGGAATAGTCCCTCGCCTGCCGTTGCAGTGTATGGTCTGCGACGGGCAGCTAAGGACGCAGAAGCCGACTATGGTAGTGATGCAAGAAGATTCATCGACCGTAAGTTCTATGTTGACGACGCTTTGAAGTCCTTCAGCACAGAGGAAGAGGCCATCAGCGTCCTTGGGCGAGCACAGAAGATGCTTGCAGCTTCTAACCTCAGGCTACACAAAATTGCTTCAAATTAACCAGCAGTCATCAAAGTGTTTCCATTTGAAGATCGCACCAAGGACGTCAGCAGCCTAGATCTCTTTGTTGATGATCTGCCAATACAACGAAGCCTTGGATTGTTCTGGAACATGCACGCAGACACCTTCATGTTTCAAATCGAAGATGACCAGAAGCCATTCACTTGCAGAGGAGTACTTTCGACTGTGAACAGCCTCTACGATCCTCTAGGATTCCTCGCACCCATCACGGTTCATGGAAGACTAATACTCAGAGAACTGACTAAGCAAGCAGAGGACTGGGACACACCTCTACCCTTGGAGACTGAATGGATGGAAACGGTCACTCCGAGACCTGCAGGGACTCCAGATATCACGTCCTTATACGTCATTCTCCACCGCAGGCGCTCTAAGAAGAGAACTCTGTATCTTTGCAGATGCATCAGTCAAGGCAATAGCAGCCGTAGCCTACATCAAGGTGACAAGCCACCAAGAACAGACTGAGATTGGCTTTGTCTTCGGGAAGGCGAAGTTGGCGCCCCAGCCTGATTTAACTATTCCAAGACTTGAGCTTTGTGTGGCTGTACTCGCCATCGAGATCGCTGAGATGGTAGTTTCAGAGATGGACACAACGTTCGACAACATCACCTACTACATAGATAGCAAGGTCGTATTGGGATACATCCAGAACCAGTCAAGGAGATTATATGTCTACGTACACAACAGGATCCAAAAAATCCGTCAATCAACTTGTTCCGGCCCGTGGAAGTACATTCCAACGCATCTCAACCCAGCTGACATTGGGTCAAGAACTATGCCTTCAGACTTGCTTAGCAGCACAACTTGGCTCAAAGGGCCAGCCTTTCTTCATGATGTATCTTCACCTTCGCCTGAGCTTCAAGAGGCTTACGACCTTATCGACCGTATTGTCTCACGGCGTACAAGAGGAGGAGTCTCCAACTCTAAACGATGGGCTGTGATGTTCCCTTATATGTGTTCGAGGGCAGTCCACATCGAGGTGATTGAAGCCATAAGTACCAGCAGTTTTATCAATGCCTTGAGGAGGTTCTTTGCAATCAGGGGCCCGTGAAGCAGATCCGTTCCGACTGTGGAACTAACTTCATCGGCGCTTCTCGTGAACTGGACATGGATCAGTCGAATCCAGGTTTCAAAAAAGTGGAAGAGTACTTGGACACTCAGAGCTGCACCTGGGTATTCAACCCGCCCCACGTGTCTCATATGGGCAGCGTGTGGGAATGAATGATTGGCATTGCCCGCCGTATTTTGGATTGCATGTTGCTTGAGCAGAAACGGTCTCATCTTTCACACGAAGTCCTGACCACCTTCATGGCTGAAGTAGCCGCAATCATGAACACTAGACTGCTCATCCCGGTGTCATCGGATTCTGACCCTCAAGACAGGTTCTGCACCTCCTCCTCCGTCAGGAAGTTTTGAGGAAGCACAGAGAAGAGTGGAAGCAAGTTCAGGGCCTAGCAGACATGTTTTGGAACAAGTGGAAACATGAATACCTCAAAACATTACAGCGTCGGCACAAGTGGCAAGGAAAGAAGCCGAATCTACAAGAAGGAGACATGGTTCTCTTGAAAGACATTCAAGAAATCAATGGCCTAAAGGCATCATCAGAAAAACCTTTCCAGGAGAAGATGGATTGGTTCGGAAAGTTCAAGTGGAAATTGTCAAGAATGGAACCAGAAAGACCTTTTCTCGGCCCGTTGCAGAAGTGGTTTTGCTTTTTCCTCAAAGACTGATTCTGTTAATTAATGTGGACTCTTTAAAGACCCCAAGCGGGGAGTGTCATGCCGCTTGAGAAAAAAAGTATTTTTATTGTCTCAGCAGTACAAGCGCGATCTGTTTATTTCTGTAACTATAGTAACGTAATACCGGTAATAACGTCTTGAATCAAGAAGTAGATCGCCGTGCGGTAGTCAGTTGTAGCAGTGTGCGAGCTCTACCGGTCATCCGTTCTCAGGCGATTGCTTTTTCCTCTTCTCTTTTGCTAAAGCAACGTCTGTGAGTATTTCTTATCATGTAATATTAGGATAGTGCCTATTTTCATCTTTTGTAAGATTATTGAGATGGCTAAGTTAGCTTTATGTTTATTACTGCTCGATTGCGTTTACCATATAGATCACCGTTGTATAGATATGGATTGTGTGTCATACAACTGTTGCTAAGTGAAACACCTGTCTGCTGAAACTTTCCCCTACTGCTCTCATCTTCTTTCTTTCAATAACAGCCCTTATATCCTTCTAGCCTTCTAGCATCTGCTGGATAGGATGACCTTTTCCTTCCCTTATGTTCGTGTGCTTGAATATACTTTCCTTCCTATACCTTGAATAGGTTTCTGAAGAGCCGTTGTGAAGCTCAATGTGGGTGGCTCCCGGCGGCTCCGGCCGTCACCATCTTGGCAGGGCTTGACTCTGGCTAATCCAAAAATGAGCAAAGAAATGGAGCTGAGGCTGGCCGAATGAAGCCGGGTTGCTGAACCACCTAGCGGCTAGCCACCTGAAAGGGCACCCACCTCTCACTCAAAGCGACCACGTCCTTAATTATGCTACACACATATATACATACATACACACACACACACACACACACACACACACATATATATATATATATATATATATATATATATATATATATATATATATATATATATATATATATATAACTATCTCATGTAAATATGAAGGACCATGTTGTCCTCATTCATGTGGTTTTAATCTTTCAAATGTAGAAATTTGTTCATTAGAGCTTTTGGGAAGAAATGACATCTGAACCTTTTACTTTGCTAAAGGAAGCTCAATATGAACATCTATTGTCCCTAAAGTATTAAAGAAAGTTAAATCACACCACTTTGTCCTTCTTAATCAACTGTTTTTAAAGTATTTTCAATGTGGAAACTTGTTTCTAAGAGCTTGTGGGAAGAAATGACAGCTAGCATCTTGTAGTGTTGAATTTGAACTTCTAAGCAGGTTGTCCTTCACATTCCTCCAATATATTGATGTTTCTCATCCAGAATCCTTTTTACTAGAGCTTCTGGTAAGACATAACAACTTAAGGTTGGAAAAATGAATGTGTCTCACTGAAAGAAGCTCAATATGAACATCTGCTGTCCTGTCTGAAGAGAAATCCTTAAAGAAATATGAAGGAACATGTGGTGTGTCAGATTCATGTGGTTTTTAATCTTTCAAATATAGATATTTGTTCATAAGAGCTTTTGGGAAGAAATGACAATTGACTTTTTACTTTGCTAAAAATGAACCAGTGCTCTTTTTAAACATCTATTTAAAATCTTTATACTTCACTGTGTATAACTAAGTGATATAATTTTACTATGTACACGATTAGACACATCACTTCTTAAACATGCATTGTAGTCTTGGGCAAATTTTAATTGTATTGTTCTAGAGGGTTTATGAAATTGTATTGGTGTATTGGTACAACCACATAACAAAAGACAAAATATCGCGTTTACCATTACATTTACCAGGTAAACATACATGTACATGTAAAAAACACAGTTCCTACTGTAGTGTAACTGGTGCTGTGTACAGAGAAAGATCTGCCACTCGTGCTGGCTGACACGAGCAACAGTGATCAGTTGATGCTGCACTCGCTCACTTCACTTGTGCGTGGCTCCTTTTCAGAATCAGAATCAGAAATACTTTATTGATCCCCAAGGGGAAACTCTTTTGCTACAGCAGCTCACTATCATGTCAGTGCACACAAGAATAGAAGTACTAGGCAAAAAATATATATATATATATAATACACTATAATACAGGTCAGAAAATAAATTAAGTACCAAGTGGGTATAAATATAAAATAAAATAAGTGTTAAGTGGGTTTACCGGTTGATGATAATAATATGGTATAAAATAATAGTGCATGAACTGCCAAGTTAAGTGTAGCTTATTTAATATGAGACAGAGGATATTGCACAGCAGTATTAGAGGTATGAATAAATATCAATATCAATAAATAGGGAATTTAAGTATGTTGCCCAGGAGTATTAACACAGGATATTGCACAATTATGTCAAGTATTACAGTTTAATGACTTAGGATCATACAGACTGACACTTAGAGGGAGGAGTTAAAGAGTTTGATGGCCACATGCAGGAATGACTTCCTGTGGCGCTCTGTGGTGCTTTTTGGGGGATGAGTCTTCCGCTGAAGGTACTCCTTTGTTTGACCAGCACGTCATGGAGTGGGTGGGAGACACTGTCCAAGATGGCATGTAGTTTGGCCAGCATCCTCCTCTCTGACACCATCGCCAGAGAGTCCAGCTCCATCCCCACAATGTCACTGGCCTTACGGATCAGTTTGTTGAGTCTATTAGCGTCCGCTACCCTTAACCTGCTGCCCCAGCATGCAACAGCATACACATCAGCATACAGCATACATTTTTCTTCTTTTTCTCACATACCAAAACCAACGATTACACTACATTGGGCTGTATCATTTTACACCAGTTCCTAAATGTTTGTCAGTAATTATATGTACACTCAACTTTATCATGCTTTGCCAAACATGTAATAAATCTACTTTGTACATTCAGTGTTTACACCCAGTTTATCCGATTGGCTCTATATCACTTTGTTCAGTGATGTCTGTCTTCTTTGTTCTACAGCTCTTCCAAAGCTTGAAATGCAAACTTTTTTCTGTTGAGGCAAGGTTGAGTGACAGGACAAGGCTGTGATGTGTACTACCTGTGATTTCCTGTTATACCAAGTGTATACCAAGTGGGTATAAATATAAACTGCAAACTTTTTTCTGTTGAGGCAAGGTTGAGTGACAGGACAAGGCTGTGATGTGTACTACCTGTGATTTCCTGTTATACCAAGTGTATACCAAGTGGGTATAAATATAAAATAAAATAAGTGTTAAGTGGGTTTACCGGTTGATGATAATAATATGGTATAAAATAATAGTGCATGAACTGCCAAGTTAAGTGTAGCTTATTTAATATGAGACAGAGGATATTGCACAGCAGTATTAGAGGTATGAATAAATATCAATATCAATAAATAGGGAATTTAAGTATGTTGCCCAGGAGTATTAACACAGGATATTGCACAATTATGTCAAGTATTACAGTTTAATGACTTAGGATCATACAGACTGACACTTAGAGGGAGGAGTTAAAGAGTTTGATGGCCACATGCAGGAATGACTTCCTGTGGCGCTCTGTGGTGCTTTTTGGGGGATGAGTCTTCCGCTGAAGGTACTCCTTTGTTTGACCAGCACGTCATGGAGTGGGTGGGAGACACTGTCCAAGATGGCATGTAGTTTGGCCAGCATCCTCCTCTCTGACACCATCGCCAGAGAGTCCAGCTCCATCCCCACAATGTCACTGGCCTTACGGATCAGTTTGTTGAGTCTATTAGCGTCCGCTACCCTTAACCTGCTGCCCCAGCATGCAACAGCATACACATCAGCATACAGCATACATTTTTCTTCTTTTTCTCACATACCAAAACCAACGATTACACTACATTGGGCTGTATCATTTTACACCAGTTCCTAAATGTTTGTCAGTAATTATATGTACACTCAACTTTATCATGCTTTGCCAAACATGTAATAAATCTACTTTGTACATTCAGTGTTTACACCAGTTTATCCGATTGGCTCTATATCACTTTGTTCAGTGATGTCTGTCTTCTTTGTTCTACAGCTCTTCCAAAGCTTGAAATGCAAACTTTTTTTCTGTTGAGGCAAGGTTGAGTGACAGGACAAGGCTGTGATGTGTACTACCTGTGATTTCCTGTTAGTACCAAATACATTCATTTCTTGTATATAAACTGCAAAATAGCGCACTCTCAATGTAGCAGAGTTAATGATTCCACTTGCCATTACTAGCTATTATTTTCCATTACTAGCCATCAATTGCCATGAGTTGCCATTATTACTGTAAATTTAATTTATTCCTGGTGTTCCTTCCCATTTTAATATTACATTATTTACTATTTTATTTTTGTCAATATTGTTTGTAATGTAATTAGTTTCCCACTGGGACTGGTCTGTTTTGTGTAACATGAGCGGCCTCTGCTGGACCCCCACAGACTTGAAGGGTGCGCCCCACACTCTGTCAACAGCCTGCTGTATTCTGTCCCCGTAGTAGGTTGACCAGGTTATCCATTTTGGTTAATCAGACCATATTTCCCTGCTTATCCTGCCTACTTACTCCCAGCTAATTAAAATGATCAAACCATCACAAAAAACAGTGTGGACAGGTGAAACTGTACACTTAAAACAGTCCAGTAGAGCTGCTGCAGACTAGCATATATATGTTCAGAGATGCCGCCACCCAGGATAACCACATCAACCTTGAGGAATATACATCAATAGTGATATCATACATCAGCAAATGTGTTGATGATGGGCATGGGTGTAACACACCGGAAGTGTGTGGCGCCGGAAGTGCGTGACATTATGCGTGGACCAATGAGCGTGAAGCAGTTGTGGTTAGCAGGAGTCAATGAGCGTGAAGCATGCGTGGTGAGCAGGAGCAAATGGGAGTAAAGTAGGCGTGGGAATGAAAAACCCTGTAAAAGAAATAATATGATTAAATAATTCAATCAATTAAGTGAAATCAATAGTATCAAAAGTATAAAAATAATTGGCAAATTTACCTTCTGTAAAAAAAATCTAATCTTTCAGGAGCAAAAGACATGTCCTTCTCTGTTGTCTCTCCGGTGCAGAGTGAGGTGTGAATGAATTGGAAAGATGTGGGAGGGTAGGCGGAGTTTGCGTGAACTAATGGGAGGGTTAGCCAATGGGAAAATAGGTTAGGAGGAGCTTGCGTGAGGCAATGATTTTGTGAAAATGTGAACTAAAAAATAAAATGATTAAAGTTTTGAAAGCTGAATAAAATGTCCGGATATCCATTTGATGAATGTCTACATGCAGCATTCCTTACAACTCCTGTGATTGTGTGAAGACAGATCAAGGAATGAGGGCATCAGATTTCCTCTGTAATACCAGCAGCTTAAAGGCAGTTTGAAATGGCGTGTGAAACACCTCACACACAGAGTAATTAGAAAAACTATATGGAAGCATATGGCATTTGTCAATCATCTATACGTCCCTTGTCCTTAGAAGGATCAATGTTTCCCGCTCTTTCTGGAGACCCATTGTGTGAAGACAGATCAAGGAATGTCTCTTTTATGGCCTTAAGGCATATTGAATGCATGTCAGCCAGACAACACTTTCATACACACTTAGTACAAAATAAGATAAATTACCCATAAAATCAGGAACCTGGGGGCCTTTACTCGGACTATGTTGAAAAGATTATACTTTAAAGTTTCACAATATCATAAGGGAAATTACAATTAGCATCTTTAACACTGAGCCTGATGTCAAATGTACTTGAAGTTTCTCTGTGAAGCCCCGTGTTGGAGGTCTGGATAATAAACATCTCAAAAACGACAAGAAAGTAAAATAAATGCAGAGGCTCAGAGGCTAATCTCTGCATCAAACACACACACACACACACACACACACACAGGGACCAGAGAAGGTCAAGAGGTCAACCCTTGTTTTCACACAGGACACTATAAAGACAGGGGTACCTAGTGATGTAGACAGATAACAAAGGGAGACGCAGAGAACAGACCTTCTGAATCTGACAACGGAGAATGGCTCAAGCATCCGGTAAATTATCTATATCTTTAAAATTATATTTTACGTGTTTAAACCTTTAGGCTGAGACATAGGGACTTTTTTCATTCTTTGCAGTGACTCTCAACGGAGGGCTGAACTTTCAAGCAGAGGACTCTGGTAAGTACAGGTCTACATCATGTATTTTTCATACTGAAATATTTAAAAGACTTTTATTTCCTACCGTGATTATAAATTACATCTTTCAGAGTCATCAACTCATACCTCAACATCTGAGACCTCATCTGATACTGACTCCTCATCTGTGGTTTCAGAGGACGTGGTATTATCCTGTGAGTTGCTACATTTTTTTAGTTAATTTTTTAACCTAAAACTTACACAGAATATTTATCAAAAACTTTTTTTCTTCTCGTGCTAGATCCGTGGGGCGAATTGGATCAATATTTCCAAGAAGGGCTATCGCCATCATCACAGCCACTGCATGACACAACCGGGGATACCTCAGGCGGTCAAAACGTTAAACATTCTCTAGAGGCTGGAGGAGGATGTGATACCGCATCAAAATCTTGAAGAACAACCGCCATTTCACCAGGAGTCTGTCTCAACCCCCAATCAACCACTGATGGCCGCGGAGAGGTCTAGGCCTCAACCAGCAGACAGAGATCCAGGATTCTCATCGGGTCGCAACCACAGGAGAACCAGTTCCAGTTCCAGTTCTGAGAATCCACACCTGAGATCCCGTGGGGCATCCAGCGAGGGATTTCCATCGGCACGCTGTAAGTCTATTTGCTTTCTTAAATTGTTTTACAGTGCTTTGAGAGACGAATCAATCACGCCGTATAATTACCCAGAAGGGAGCGCACCTTTCCTTTTCTCTTATTTTACATCATAAGCATACACAAAGCCGAGTCTCAACCAACACCATTAATAGTTATAACAACACACAGTCAAATATTCCTTTTGAGTTATAGTATTATCTTTGTGTTTTTTAATATACGAATAAGATGCTATAAATATGACGTTCTGGGTTTTTGCGTTTGTTATTCTCATCAGTCTCTCTTAAAATAAAAATAGCTGTTTTTGGTCCTTACCCTTGTCTTCACAACAAGTTGTGACTCTCTCACACAGACTCTCTCACTCACACACACACACACACACACTCTCTCACACAGACTCTTTCACACACACACACACACACACACACACACACACACACACACACACACAGACTCTCTCTCACACACACACACACACACGGTCTGGCTGTCTGTTTACATACCTTAAGAGGCTGTTGTGTTTATGAGATCTGCCCGTTTATGAAGTTAATGTTTTTTGTCTCCAGCAAACAGACCCAGATCCAGACCATCCAGGTGCCCTCAGTGTTGCAGAACTACATGCCAGCAATTGGATCTGATGTCTAGAGCCTTTTGGCTCATCTGTCAGAAGTTAGGTGTACAAAGTGACAATTTGTAAACTGTTTCAGTCTGTGATTTTTTATCATCTGTATAAATTGCAATGATGTTGATTTAAGGTTTTTAAAAGCGTTTGATTTTTATTAGGTCATGGATCAACACACACTAGTAGCTATTAAATTGTTAGAGAGTTTAGCAGACTCAGTAGCACAAAATCTTCAGAATGAGTTGGGTTTTCAAAACGATTTAACTGAAAATGATTTGAATGAAAGCGACACAGCCACTACATGTAACAGCTCCGAACAGCTGGTAGATTCTCTCCTTGCTTTAAATCAAGCTCTCGCCAGCCTTGAGCAGTTAGAGAATGAATTATCACTGAACGAAACAATCAGAATAAATAACGTCCAGCTCGAACAAAGTCCCGCTGTATCAAACCCTCAGACACCCCAAAACTATATCGATCTCAGCATACCCAGTCCTCCTGTGCAACAAGGAGGTGCTCATATTTCCCCACAACCACGCATTGTGCAGCAAAGCCGATTTGCAAATTATCAAATCAGACAGTTGTTAAACTTTCCACCCCCTCTTAACGCAGATGGAATAGTGGATTACGGCATTTATTACAACAATACGTTAGAACAAGCAGATGCATTGCTACAGCAAGCATTAGCATATGTGACTCCTCGAGACACGGTACAGTTAGAGCTGCGCGGTCAAAATCTACCTAGTAACGGTCGTCTTATCTAATGACGAGCTCCCCAGCCTAGCCGACTTTGAAAGGCTCTTACTCCCTGTTGTGCAGTCTAACTGGGCCGTTATGGCCGATGGTCAGCTAGAACTTGTCATAGAAGTGATCCAGAACCCTAGGGGTGGGGGGAAACGATTTCTTGGGAAAATGCTAGACAGTGAAATCATTAAAAAAAAAAGATGTTTTCTGTACATTGTCCACAACAGAGAGAATGAACTATGTTTTGCCATCTGTCTGGCTCATCTGTTAGATCCTGATATCAGCGATAGAGAAGCCCTCGAACGCGGTAGACAGCTTCAAAATGAAGTAGGGTTAGACGAGCAGACCGCTGTAACCTTTAGTGACATCCCAAAATTTGAAACCGCGTTGGACTGTACAATTGTAGCATTTTACAGAACCGAGGAAGACAGGGCTCTCCGCAAATTCTTGACAGATAGCCCAAGACGGAGTAAAACCCGGATTTTGTTTCTCTTCCAAAATCACCACTACGCGGTTAAAAATCTCAAAGCCTTTCTAGGTTCGCCTTATGTTTGTGAGCACTGCTTTACAGGTTTTAGCACCGTGTTAGGCCATATTTGTGAAGCTCGTTCCACCGTATGCTTTGACCCCAGTTGTACACAGAGGCCGTGTCAACCTGTTGTGTGTGACCAATGCAACAGAACGTGTCGTTCGCCGTTCTGTTTAGCTAAACACAAAGAACCTACAGAGAGCTCAAGAAGTCAAACATATGCCAGCGCTTGTGCCTTGTACAAAACATTTACCAAATGTGCAAGGCTGTACTACTGTGCTGTGAACGGTAATGGTAAACAACACAAATGTCAGACTGCGAAATGTAAAATATTTGGCGAGAAATTGATCTCTGACTCTGACTCTGAGACTGAGGTTCATCAGTACTACATCCAAACGCATCCAAAGCCATAGTAGAACAGGGGTTAAAGCCCTCTTTGATTATGCAAGGGTCAAAAGTAATTTGCGTCACCGATAACGATTACAAACAAAGATACATCGACTCTCTATCCTTTTTAACCATGCTTTTAGCTAATTTCCCGAAAGCACTCGGTTTCAGTGATAAAGTAAAGGGGTACTTTCCTCATGGTTTCAGCTCAGAGGCCCATTTGAGTTATACAGGTGAGTACCCTCTCCCTCAGGCTTACGGTATTGAGACCATGACAACGGAGCAACTAACAGACTTTTACAGTTGGTATGCGACGGTGCGGCACGGCACATTCAACTTCATGAAAGAGGCTCGCCTCTATTGTCAAAATTATGTAGACATTCTCGCTGAGGGTTGCATGCTGTTCAGAAAACAGTATATCTCTGAAACCGCCGTTGACCCCTTCAACCGTGTGACCATTGTGTCGGCATGCATGAAGGTGTTTCTGACAAACTTTCTACCACCTAAAACAGTAGCAATCCCCTCTCCGGACGACTACAGGCGTCAGTTCAAAACAGTTTCAAACGCGTACTTCCGGCGCCATGCACTTCCGGTGTGACGCACTTCCGGGGGGAGTTCCGGGGGGGGGGTTAATCAAAGGTCAAAGGTCACCATCCATCATCCATCAATCATCCATCAATTAAAAAGTGACAGAAAGTATTGTTTATCCCTCTCTCTGATGTCATTACTGACATTGTTAACATATCACTAAGTACATGGCCGGCCCAAGCAGCTTTACTCATATTCACTCTCAGCAGAATTCTTCTCACATCCGCTGTGGATACTAACAGAGGCTGGTCTTCTGGAGGCAGAGTAGACTTGACAGCTGACTCTTTGCTGAGGAGATCAAAGCGAGCATAAAATTTGTTAAGCTCATCTGTCAATGTGGCCTTACATGATGGGGGCACTCCTACTTTTGTAGCCCATGATGGTCTGGATCACTTGCCTCATATTGTTGGTGTTGAGGTCTCTCTCCAGTCTCTCCTGATGTCCCCGCTTTACCTTATTGATGCCCTTTCAGTCTTACTCTTATTGATGCCCTTTCAGTCTTACAGAGTGTGGGGCGCACCCTTCAAGTCTGTGGGGGTCCAGCAGAGGCCGCTCATGTTACACAAAACAGACCAGTCCCAGTGGGAAACTAATTACATTACAAACAATATTGACAAAAATAAAATAGTAAATAATGTAATATTAAAATGGGAAGGAACACCAGGAATAAATTAAATTTACAGTAATAATGGCAACTCATGGCAATTGATGGCTAGTAATGGAAAATAATAGCTAGTAATGGCAAGTGGAATCATTAACTCTGCTACATTGAGAGTGCGCTATTTTGCAGTTTATATACAAGAAATGAATGTATTTGGTACTAACAGGAAATCACAGGTAGTACACATCACAGCCTTGTCCTGTCACTCAACCTTGCCTCAACAGAAAAAAGTTTGCATTTCAAGCTTTGGAAGAGCTGTAGAACAAAGAAGACAGACATCACTGAACAAAGTGATATAGAGCCAATCGGATAAACTGGGTGTAAACACTGAATGTACAAAGTAGATTTATTACATGTTTGGCAAAGCATGATAAAGTTGAGTGTACATATAATTACTGACAAACATTTAGGAACTGGTGTAAAATGATACAGCCCAATGTAGTGTAATCGTTGGTTTTGGTATGTGAGAAAAAGAAGAAAAATGTATGCTGTATGCTGATGTGTATGCTGTTGCATGCTGGGGCAGCAGGTTGAGGGTAGCGGACGCTAATAGACTCAACAAACTGATCCGTAAGGCCAGTGACATTGTGGGGATGGAGCTGGACTCTCTGGCGATGGTGTCAGAGAGGAGGATGCTGGCCAAACTACATGCCATCTTGGACAGTGGCCCCGTAAAAACCGGGGAGAGCGCCCCCTACTTGATTCTCATAATAACTCACAAAACGGTGTGGATCGAGTCTCTGATGCATCATTTTGTTTTTGTCACAGAGGATTTTTTTTGGAAGGTCTAAAATGGAGTTTCACGATAGTCTTCCCAAAGGTAAAATTTATAGGTTTATTTTGATCCGTCTTTATCTCAATGTGGATGTTTTCGATGTGCTGCTTGACCACCAGTAGGTAGCAGGGTGGATTAAAATACTGCTTGATGACGTCCCCGTACGTCCCTTCTATAGCGATCGTTCTCAAGAGCAGAGCATAAGCGTCACCAACCAGCTGATGTCGTACCACATCACTATAACAATACATATGGTAAAATCCACCCTTTATATCAGCCGGATATGGAGCCATCCTTTCATGGAAAATAACCCATTCTCCCGGGTTAACCCCCATGATGTAAGCCAGTAAATGATATTGACCTCCTGCCTGAAATTCAAATCTCTTTTGAATGGAGCTAAACCTTAAATAAATATCAGTGTTTATGTTCAAGAAAGGCGTTCAGCTCTATCTTGAGCTGTTCCAGGTTGTGATAATAACCTGCCCTAAACCCCTGACGGGTGAACACCTCGCTCTTTGAAGCATCTTTTGGTTGATGATGATGATTTTCCATTCAAAATAAATAAATAAGCATCCTCCCTAGAAATGTTAAACCAGGTCTAAATCAATATGCTGCGCTAAATCGACGTGGTAGCTTGAGCTCGTGTTATTTTTAAATACATCGCGACTGGCGTTTGAGGGTAGGACAACGTAGAACCCTTCTCCTGTGATTCGGTCCATGTTGTAATGATTCAGATTCGACGTACCTATTTGTTTTTATACATTTTTCAGATCGCTTGCCTTGACCCAGCTGTTGAATTTCACAGGCCAGTTTTTCCAACGCACCAGCATTTGTTTTTTACCCCTGACAACACGCTCGTCCAGAATTTCTTCAACTTGAAACGCTTTGTCTTTACCAACCTTGACTTTTAGCAACTCTGCTTTGTAAAACGAGCCTTGGATAGGTTCTCCGTCATAATCTTTCAGTTTGTACACAGGGGGTTGGCGAGGTATACGTTCGGTTACTGTGAACAATTCATCGGTATAACTCTGTTGATATTTTTTATCAAACACTCCTCTCAGTTTGGATATTCTCACCAAATCTCCCTCCTTAAAATTCATCTTTAATTTGTTTTTGTTGCGTATGGGAAATGTTCCGTACAGGAGACTTTTTCTGACATCACCTGCATAGGCGTCATTTTTATACTTTTATGATAACTGTTATTGTAGCTGTCAAGCAATTCCTGTAAGACGTCCACGTACCTACGGCTGTTTGTAGCCGTACAATACCTCCACATTCGTGTTTTCAACGTGCGGTTAAATCTTTCGACAACAGACGCTTTCAGTTCACTGGCAGTTGCAAAATGATTAATTCATCGTTTCTTCATCAACCCCTCAAAGCTTTTGTTAAAGAACTCTTTGCCCGCATTCGTTTGTAACTTTTCAGGGATCCGGCTTTCTTTTAAAATAGAGTCAAAGGCCTTAGAGACCTCGGCCCCTGTTTTTGTCTTCAAAGCTCTGGCATAAGCCCGTTTTGAAAATACATCGATGACCGTGAGTAAATAATTGTACCCATCATTGTGTTCAGTTAAGGCCTGCATATCACAAAGGTCTGCCTGGAACTGATTTAGAGGTCGTGGTACAAACACTCTATTTCTGACAAAATGTATCCTGGCCGGTTATGCAGAGTATACGAGTCCTGTTCCGATAAAAAATCTTTGACGCGTTCTACGTTGACTTTTTTCCCCATTTCATCCAGATACATGTTTTTTGTACACAATAACTAATAACGTCTACAAATAAAGTGTAAAGAGTAAACAGATGAGACATTTTCATGCAAGAATATTTAGTCATCTCTTTTATAATTTTACAAAAGATATCAGATACAGAGCATTTGTTTACTGTTAGCAATGTGTCACTTACTAACTGATCCCAATTTTCAACATTTTGAACAACATCCAAAATCTTTTCTAGTCTTGCGACTTCGTCTCTAAAGTAAAAAACATTGTCATCCACAACATGGGTGACTCCGTTTTTAATCACCTGATCTAAAACATTGATTAACTGATTAACGATTACACGTTCCTCTACATAATTTTGAAATTTTCTGCAAAAGTTACCCATTTTTTTTCTTTTTAATTACTCAATTCCCTTCCAAAAGTCCGCCACATTGTTCATCAGTTCAATCTTTTTCTCGTCTTGACCGATCAGAGCGTCGTACATCTTCTCCAATTTCTCTCCGATACGTCTTGTCTTTGAGGTTATGAAGAAAGGCCTCGGAAGCGCCGTGGATTCTGTATGCAGACACGTGGATATGGCATGCCTGAAGCGCCCGTTGAATGGCTTTGATGAAACGATCCGTCCAAAGCCGCTTCGTCAACTCGTTAGTTGACGAAGCGGCTTTGGACGGATCGTTTCATATAGTGCTGATGGAAGAAATAATCTGGCATCTCAAACAGCTGTAGCTGGCTCGGGTGATCAATTTGACAGCCGTTACAGATTTCAGATCTGTACACGGTCAGAACCTTGCTCAACAAGCGAACCACCGCGGCTCTCACCATGTTCAGAAATAGGTCAGAGAGCACCCTGTCAGGTTTGTCCTCTTTCTTGGGAGAGGGGGGTGGTGAGGTGCTTGGAGTTGAGGATACCGAAGAAGAAGAAGAGGGCCAGTCAGGGGAGGGAGATGGTGTTGGAGGAGGCAGAATCCAGTCAGAGGTCCCCGGCGGTGAAGGTGGGGGTGTCGTATCAAGGGTAGGGCTCCCAACGTGCGATGGTGCTGCTGCTGTAGGGGTCCTGATGGTATCCGGGCTCCCGGGTCGCAGGATACAAGGGAGAGACATGGCTTTTCTCAGAATCAGAGATGATTCTGTGCTTTCTGGTTGCGGTAGAAGAGGAACAGACATGATTTGAAGTTTCCGTGTTTCCGGGTACCCGTTTTAAGCGGAATGAATTACGGGGCGGAGTCAGAGGAGGAGTTGGGGGCGGTGTCTTCTGTGAACAGAGTCTTTTTTATCATCAGAATGTCTCTCGATGTCTGACTTCTTAGGCAGAGATCCTTCAGTTTTTCAGAGGTGTCTGGATCCGAGTCAAATACAATACCTGTTTCTTGGGTGCGCCCCCTAGTGTTGCGTTTTGATAATGTGTCACTAGCATCTGGCTGATCATCTTCAACTGACTCATCTTGTTTGATGTTTCAGACCAGAAATATTCTGCTTTTATTTATTTTTTCGCCTCACGCTCCTCCTAACCTATTTTCCCATTGGCTAACCCTCCCATTGGTTCACGCAAACTCCGCCTACCCTCCCACATCTTTCCAATTCATTCACACCACACTCTGCACTGGACAGACAACAGATTAGATTTTACAGATGGTAAATTTGTCAATTATTTTTATACTTTTGATACTATTGATTTCACTTAAATGATTGAATTATTTAATCATATTTAATTTACAGGGTTTTTCATTCCCACACCTACTTTACTCCCACTCGCTCCTGCTCACCACGCATGCTTCACGCTCATTGGCTCCTGCTAACCACGTCTGCTTCACGCTCATTGGTCCACGCATAACGCCACGCACTTCCGTCGTGACGCACTTCCGCCGTTAATCAAAGGTCAAAGGTCACCATCAATCATTTGTCAATTAAAAAGTGGCAGAAGGTATTGTTTATCTCTCTCTAATGGATATAAAAATGTAAAATCACGGAATTAATGTAGAATCAACACCATGGAAGTATATTTAAATTCAAATACTATTGTTTAAAAGCATCTTTTTACCTTTGAAGATTCTCAGATTCTCTCCTGTGTACTACACATTTTCAATAAAACCATCAAGGCAATTGACTGTCAGCTTGAAAGGCATATTTGTCACATGCACTAACAGAAATAACAAAACCCAAGCCAATATGTGCCAGTTGAATTTCAAAACCATCAAGGCCATTAAAATTAGATATCAGCTTAGAAGGAGAGCAGAAGGTTTGCAGTGGTGATAGCTTTGCTAAATGTGTGTTACTGAAAAGGTGAAGACTGCTGAGTGTTTCTTCAACTTCCTTAACTTTGTCGTCACTATCAACAATCTGTACTTGCATCAGAAACTTGAATGAGAAAACACAAGCAGCCAATTACAGTTCTTCGAAGCTCCTAGCTCCATAGCCGCTGTAACCCCAACGTGTATTTGACACTGGGCACCTCTACAAGACAGGGCCACAAGTTTAAAAATGCAGAACCTTAAGGCCCTTTTTTGACAGTTCCATATGGCTCTGTAACTAATATTTGTGTGTCTGTGTGTGTCTCAGGGTGCATTCTGGGTCTGAAGACTGGACTAGTCCACTAGGTGGGACTGATCCGCATGGTTCTGGAGTTCTCTTATATAGCTCCTTCCTGTGGTCAGCCTGATCGTCGGCCTGCTCTCACCTGCCTTATCATTGTTGCTGTCAGCTTGGCCACTGCCCCAATACCTAAAGAACATGTAAGGAACATTGCCATACATTCATTTTATTTATGATCTCGCTCTTTAAACTGAGAATCAGAAGTACAGAAGTAAAGAGTACTGGACAATAAAAACTCTGACATTTTCAAATATTATTCTGTCATGTTTCCAATACTGTACCACACATGAGCTTAAATGAAGGCAATAGGTATCTGTGCCTTCTCCATATATGCTAACACTTGTCTGTTGACAATCACATCTGGTGTATTAGCTTTACGGTTTGAACTTTACAGTTACTATTAAACCGTTTTATTACTGAGCATTTTGCATTCTAACAACATTCATATTGGATCCAGTAATCAGCACATCAGGAACTTAGCAAGCCAAGTTCATAGACCCACATCAACATACTGTAAATTTAGATGTGTAAATACACATTTAGATGTGTATTTATCAGGAGAGAAATTTAGTCTCTAACTTACAAGGTCTGTAATCACTTTTTAAACATTCTTAAAAAGAAAGCTGACAGAGCTCTACCTGAGTGACACTGATGCAGTTATTCAGACACTCCTGCCAGAAGTGGCTGTGCAATATGTAAGCAATAGATGGAAAATTATGGAAAAGAAAAAAACGTCCTGAAGATATTTCATTTCCACTCATAATCCATAATGTGCTCATTAATGTGCTAAGTAAGTAATGCACCCTTTTTTTTCTTGCATGCCACCATACTTTACTGTTTTTCTATGTAATATATATATATATATATATATATATATATATATATATATATATAATTCTTTCATGACTTGTCCTAGCTCCTCTTGGAACTAGGGAATGATCATGTAATGTTGGTTTGTGATTTTATTGAAATCCTGGACCAGGATTTAGACAGATCTTTACCTAAGTGTAATGCAGAGAGTTGATCAGCTGCTGCCATTAGACAGCCCTGATCTGGATTTAAAAGACATATGGACACTGACAGAAGAGAGTACTACTATTCTAAAATACAAACTAAAAATAGGTCAATTCTTAATAAAATAATTACCACAAAATATCAACTAAATAAATTGTACCATAAGAAATGCCCTATATCGAACTAATCAGACATACTTGTAGATGGGCGACCAACCAGCCCGGCTCCTGGCCTGCCGTTTAAATCAACAGAACAGTATGAATCATATAGCGGGTAATACGGCACTCAGATGGGACTATCTCTACTTCCTTTAAACAGATAAATTATAGTTTAGGTCATTTTATAATATTAGTCATCACAGGGTGATTGAGACAGGTTTGATAACTTTCTTGCAGACCTTAATCTTTCACAACTCTCCGATGATGACAGGGACTTCCTCGAGGCACATCGCTAAAATCGCTGCCACAGAAAGAATAAACTGTATAGCTGGATGTTTTTGTTCTAATTAGCGTATAAGTTGGTATAATAGTATAGTACATTTTGGGTCTAATATAAATTATATGCACTTTCTAATTACAGCATAATTACGTTGTATGCTGTCTAATTAGGGTATAACTGTGTTCGTTTATTGTCTAATAAAGCACATATTATTTCTAGTTTTAAGTATCAAAAGTAACCAAATCAAACGGCAGATTTCTACTCATTCCTACAATACTTTTGTTCATTCAGAATCCTTTTCCCAAGAACTGCTGGGAAGAAATAACAACTTAACCGATAATGGATGGGACAAAAAACGTAGCTCACCGATATCAATTTTCTTTTTTGCTCATTGTTGGAGGTTCTTCCCTCACAAAAGTTATTTGACTGAGTACAGACACTGGCTTGCAGAGAGCACACAGACCCAACAACAGACAAATGTAATTTCGGCCTGCCAACAAGTTACTCACGGTATTAATGACGCTGCCAGCGACTTTTGTCAGTTTAAGCGGGCTACCTGAGTTTGTACACTGCTCTTTGCTGATAAGAAAGAGAGGCGATATTACACATTTCCTAGGAGCTTTGCGAATCCGTGTGAGAGCTCAGAGGCAGCGACAGCGTGTAGAGCCAGAATATTTTAATTCTGTGGATTAAGGTTTTATTTCGACCAAACCAGAGCCGGTTATTGTTGGAACACTTTAAAGACTAACCAAGACGGTTTTGGTGAATTTTATTTCGTTGAATAAAGGCCAAATTTGAGTGAATTATTAGGATCTCCTATTTGGTTTCTAATTAGAGCACAAGCTGCTATAATACATTTTGGGTCTAATACACATTATATGCAGTTTCCAATTACAGCATAATTTAGGTGTATTAATTAGGGTATAACTGTGTTCGTTTATTGTCTAATAAAGCACATATTATTTCTAGTTTTAAGTATCAAAAGTAACCAAATCAAACGGCAGATTTCTTCTCAATCCTACAATACTTTTGTTCATTCAGAATCCTTTTCCCAAGAACTGCTGGGAAGAAATAACAACTTAACCTATAATGGATTGGACAAAAAACGTTGCTCACCGATATCAATTTGAACATCTGCTGTCTAGATGAAAAGAAAAGAAACTCGAATCCTAAGCATGTTGTCCTTCAAATTCCTCCGCTATATTGAGGTTTCTAATCCAGAATCCTTTTTACAAGAGGTTCTGGGAAGACATAACAACTTATGCTATATCATGGATAGTCAATATCTTGCTGAGTAACAAAACTAAGACATTTTTCTTTTTTGCTCATTGTTGGATCAAACGTCACCAATATATTTAACAATACACCCGAAACCAGCAGAATGATGTGTGATATTTTCAGAATTTTCTCACCAACATTTTGACTGTTGTAAGCGTATTATGATTAAACAGAAAAAAATACCTAGTCAGGCACATGTTGCCTCATGTCATTGCCTCAACTTGTGAAAGGTCCAGGGTTTGAATCCCTGCATCTGGTCTTCTGCTCTAAAAATGTCAGGATCAACTACAGACTTTTCTGCTACCATCCCATAAAGTCCCCATAGTTTTTGATTTCAAATGTTGTTCGATGGAGGATGAGGTTTCAATTGTGATACACTTTCATGTGATGCACTTTCATGGTAGTATTTGTAACAAATATGCATGTCTCGACTGTGTTTTTTGGCCCCGATCCGAGTCATTATCTGCTGATACATATATTAACTAAATGTTAAATAAACACCTATTTTAACGAGCTACTTGATTCAAATAGTGAATGTCCTGTTTCAAAACTATTCCGATTATAAGCTTAAATTATTGATATGATATGGATGAACGGTGAACTTTGAGAACGCGAGTCCTGAAAATGACGTGAGCGATCCACTAGAGAGAAGACTCTAGTCTAATTTGGAGCTGTTCAAATTAGAGAAACACTGTTTCTGGTGTCACATATAGTGGAGGTTCTTCCCTCACAAAAGTTATTTGACTGAGTACAGACACTGGCTTGCAGAGAGCACACAGACCCAACAACAGACAAATGTAATTTCGGCCTGCCAACAAGATACTCACGGTATTAATGACGCTGCCAGCGACTTTTGTCAGTTTAAGCGGGCTACCTGAGTTTGTACACTGCTCTTTGCGATATTACACATTTCCTAGGAGCTTTGCGAATCCGTGTGAGAGCTCAGAGGCAGCGACAGCGTGTAGAGCCAGAATATTATTCTTTGGATTAAGGTTTTATTTCGACCAAACCAGAGCCGGTTATTGTTGGAACACTTTAAAGACTAACCAAGACGGTTTTGGTGAATTTTATTTCGTTGAATAAAGGCCAAATTTGAGTGAATTATTAGGATCTCCTATTTGGTTTCTAATTAGAGCACAAGCTGCTATAATACATTTTGGGTCTAATACACATTATATGCAGTTTCCAATTACAGCATAATTTAGGTGTATTAATTAGGGTATAACTGTGTTCGTTTATTGTCTAATAAAGCACATATTATTTCTAGTTTTAAGTATCAAAAGTAACCAAATCAAACGGCAGATTTCTTCTCAATCCTACAATACTTTTGTTCATTCAGAATCCTTTTCCCAAGAACTGCTGGGAAGAAATAACAACTTAACCTATAATGGATTGGACAAAAAACGTTGCTCACCGATATCAATTTGAACATCTGCTGTCTAGATGAAAAGAAAAGAAACTCGAATCCTAAGCATGTTGTCCTTCAAATTCCTCCGCTATATTGAGGTTTCTAATCCAGAATCCTTTTTACAAGAGGTTCTGGGAAGACATAACAACTTATGCTATATCATGGATAGTCAATATCTTGCTGAGTAACAAAACTAAGACATTTTTCTTTTTTGCTCATTGTTGGATCAAACGTCACCAATATATTTAACAATACACCCGAAACCAGCAGAATGATGTGTGATATTTTTCAGAATTTTCTCACCAACATTTTGACTGTTGTAAGCGTATTATGATTAAACAGAAAAAAAATACCCTAGTCAGGCACATGTTGCCTCATGTCATTGCCTCAACTTGTGAAAGGTCCAGGGTTTGAATCCCTGCATCTGGTCTTCTGCTCTAAAAATGTCAGGATCAACTACAGACTTTTCTGCTACCATCCCATAAAGTCCCCATAGTTTTTGATTTCAAATGTTGTTCGATGGAGGATGAGGTTTCGATTGTGATACACTTTCATGTGATGCACTTTCATGGTAGTATTTGTAACAAATATGCATGTCTCGACTGTGTTTTTTGGCCCCGATCCGAGTCATTATCTGCTGATACATATATTAACTAAATGTTAAATAAACACCTATTTTAACGAGCTACTTGATTCAAATAGTGAATGTCCTGTTTCAAAACTATTCCGATTATAAGCTTAAATTATTGATATGATATGGATGAACGGTGAACTGGGAGAACGCGAGTCCTGAAAATGACGTGAGCGATCCACTAGAGAGAAGACTCTAGTCTAATTTGGAGCTGTTCAAATTAGAGAAACACTGTTTCTGGTGTCACATATAGTGGAGGTTCTTCCCTCACAAAAGTTATTTGACTGAGTACAGACACTGGCTTGCAGAGAGCACACAGACCCAACAACAGACAAATGTAATTTCGGCCTGCCAACAAGATACTCACGGTATTAATGACGCTGCCAGCGACTTTTGTCAGTTTAAGCGGGCTACCTGAGTTTGTACACTGCTCTTTGCGATATTACACATTTCCTAGGAGCTTTGCGAATCCGTGTGAGAGCTCAGAGGCAGCGACAGCGTGTAGAGCCAGAATATTATTCTTTGGATTAAGGTTTTATTTCGACCAAACCAGAGCCGGTTATTGTTGGAACACTTTAAAGACTAACCAAGACGGTTTTGGTGAATTTTATTTCGTTGAATAAAGGCCAAATTTGAGTGAATTATTAGGATCTCCTATTTGGTTTCTAATTAGAGCACAAGCTGCTATAATACATTTTGGGTCTAATACACATTATATGCAGTTTCCAATTACAGCATAATTTAGGTGTATTAATTAGGGTATAACTGTGTTCGTTTATTGTCTAATAAAGCACATATTATTTCTAGTTTTAAGTATCAAAAGTAACCAAATCAAACGGCAGATTTCTTCTCAATCCTACAATACTTTTGTTCATTCAGAATCCTTTTCCCAAGAACTGCTGGGAAGAAATAACAACTTAACCTATAATGGATGGGACAAAAAAAGTAGCTCACCGATATCAATTTGAACATCTGCTGTCTAGAAGAAAAGAAAAGAAACTCGAATCCTAAGCATGTTGTCCTTCAAATTCCTCCGCTATATTGAGGTTTCTAATCCAGAATCCTTTTTAGAAGAGGTTCTGGGAAGACATAACAACTTATGCTATATCATGGATAGTCAATATCTTGCTGAGTAACAAAACTAAGACATTTTTCTTTTTTGCTCATTGTTGGATCAAACGTCACCAATATATTTGACAATACACCCGAAACATGCTCTTTGCTGATAAGAAAGAGAGGCGATATTACACATTTCCTAGGAGCTTTGCGAATCCGTGTGAGAGCTCAGAGGCAGCGACAGCGTGTAGAGCCAGAATATTTTAATTCTGTGGATTAAGGTTTTATTTCGACCAAACCAGAGCCGGTTATTGTTGGAACACTTTAAAGACTAACCAAGACGGTTTTGGTGAATTTTATTTCGTTGAATAAAGGCCAAATTTGAGTGAATTATTAGGATCTCCTATTTGGTTTCTAATTAGAGCACAAGCTGCTATAATACATTTTGGGTCTAATACACATTATATGCAGTTTCCAATTACAGCATAATTTAGGTGTATTAATTAGGGTATAACTGTGTTCGTTTATTGTCTAATAAAGCACATATTATTTCTAGTTTTAAGTATCAAAAGTAACCAAATCAAACGGCAGATTTCTTCTCAATCCTACAATACTTTTGTTCATTCAGAATCCTTTTCCCAAGAACTGCTGGGAAGAAATAACAACTTAACCTATAATGGATGGGACAAAAAAAGTAGCTCACCGATATCAATTTGAACATCTGCTGTCTAGAAGAAAAGAAAAGAAACTCGAATCCTAAGCATGTTGTCCTTCAAATTCCTCCGCTATATTGAGGTTTCTAATCCAGAATCCTTTTTACAAGAGGTTCTGGGAAGACATAACAACTTATGCTATATCATGGATAGTCAATATCTTGCTGAGTAACAAAACTAAGACATTTTTCTTTTTTGCTCATTGTTGGATCAAACGTCACCAATATATTTAACAATACACCCGAAACCAGCAGAATGATGTGTGATATTTTTCAGAATTTTCTCACCAACATTTTGACTGTTGTAAGCGTATTATGATTAAACAGAAAAAAATACCTAGTCAGGCACATGTTGCCTCATGTCATTGCCTCAACTTGTGAAAGGTCCAGGGTTTGAATCCCTGCATCTGGTCTTCTGCTCTAAAAATGTCAGGATCAACTACAGACTTTTCTGCTACCATCCCATAAAGTCCCCATAGTTTTTGATTTCAAATGTTGTTCGATGGAGGATGAGGTTTCAATTGTGATACACTTTCATGTGATGCACTTTCATGGTAGTATTTGTAACAAATATGCATGTCTCGACTGTGTTTTTTGGCCCCGATCCGAGTCATTATCTGCTGATACATATATTAACTAAATGTTAAATAAACACCTATTTTAACGAGCTACTTGATTCAAATAGTGAATGTCCTGTTTCAAAACTATTCCGATTATAAGCTTAAATTATTGATATGATATGGATGAACGGTGAACTTTGAGAACGCGAGTCCTGAAAATGACGTGAGCGATCCACTAGAGAGAAGACTCTAGTCTAATTTGGAGCTGTTCAAATTAGAGAAACACTGTTTCTGGTGTCACATATAGTGGAGGTTCTTCCCTCACAAAAGTTATTTGACTGAGTACAGACACTGGCTTGCAGAGAGCACACAGACCCAACAACAGACAAATGTAATTTCGGCCTGCCAACAAGTTACTCACGGTATTAATGACGCTGCCAGCGACTTTTGTCAGTTTAAGCGGGCTACCTGAGTTTGTACACTGCTCTTTGCGATATTACACATTTCCTAGGAGCTTTGCGAATCCGTGTGAGAGCTCAGAGGCAGCGACAGCGTGTAGAGCCAGAATATTTTAATTCTGTGGATTAAGGTTTTATTTCGACCAAACCAGAGCCGGTTATTGTTGGAACACTTTAAAGACTAACCAAGACGGTTTTGGTGAATTTTATTTCGTTGAATAAAGGCCAAATTTGAGTGAATTATTAGGATCTCCTATTTGGTTTCTAATTAGAGCACAAGCTGCTATAATACATTTTGGGTCTAATACACATTATATGCAGTTTCCAATTACAGCATAATTTAGGTGTATTAATTAGGGTATAACTGTGTTCGTTTATTGTCTAATAAAGCACATATTATTTCTAGTTTTAAGTATCAAAAGTAACCAAATCAAACGGCAGATTTCTTCTCAATCCTACAATACTTTTGTTCATTCAGAATCCTTTTACAAGAGGTTCTGGGAAGACATAACAACTTATGCTATATCATGGATAGTCAATATCTTGCTGAGTAACAAAACTAAGACATTTTTCTTTTTGCTCATTGTTGGATCAAACGTCACCAATATATTTAACAATACACCCGAAACCAGCAGAATGATGTGTGATATTTTCAGAATTTTCTCACCAACATTTTGACTGTTGTAAGCGTATTATGATTAAACAGAAAAAAATACCTAGTCAGGCACATGTTGCCTCATGTCATTGCCTCAACTTGTGAAAGGTCCAGGGTTTGAATCCCTGCATCTGGTCTTCTGCTCTATGAATGTCAGGATCAACTACAGACTTTTCTGCTACCATCCCATAAAGTCCCCATAGTTTTTGATTTCAAATGTTGTTCGATGGAGGATGAGGTTTCAATTGTGATACACTTTCATGTGATGCACTTTCATGGTAGTATTTGTAACAAATATGCATGTCTCGACTGTGTTTTTTGGCCCCGATCCGAGTCATTATCTGCTGATACATATATTAACTAAATGTTAAATAAACACCTATTTTAACGAGCTACTTGATTCAAATAGTGAATGTCCTGTTTCAAAACTATTCCGATTATAAGCTTAAATTATTGATATGATATGGATGAACGGTGAACTGGGAGAACGCGAGTCCTGAAAATGACGTGAGCGATCCACTAGAGAAGACTCTAGTCTAATTTGGAGCTGTTCAAATTAGAGAAACACTGTTTCTGGTGTCACATATAGTGGAGGTTCTTCCTCACAAAAGTTATTTGACTGAGTACAGACACTGGCTTGCAGAGAGCACACAGACCAGACAACAGACAAATGTAATTTCGGCCTGCCAACAAGTTACTCACGGTATTAATGACGCTGCCAGCGACTTTTGTCAGTTTAAGCGGGCTACCTGAGTTTGTACACTGCTCTTTGCGATATTACACATTTCCTAGGAGCTTTGCGAATCCGTGTGAGAGCTCAGAGGCAGCGACAGCGTGTAGAGCCAGAATATTATTCTTTGGATTAAGGTTTTATTTCGACCAAACCAGAGCCGGTTATTGTTGGAACACTTCAAAGACTAACCAAGACGGTTTTGGTGAATTTTATTTCACTGAATAAAGGCCAAATTTGAGTGAATTATTAGGATCTCCTATTTGGTTTCTAATTAGAGCACAAGTTGCTATAATACATTTTGGGTCTAATACACATTATATGCAGTTTCCAATTACAGCATAATTTAGGTGTATTAATTAGGGTATAACTGTGTTCGTTTATTGTCTAATAAAGCACATATTATTTCTAGTTTTAAGTATCAAAAGTAACCAAATCAAACGGCAGATTTCTTCTCAATCCTACAATACTTTTGTTCATTCAGAATCCTTTTAGAAGAGGTTCTGGGAAGACATAACAACTTAACCTATAATGGATTGGACAAAAACGTAGCTCACCGATATCAATTTGAACATCTGCTGTCTAGAAGAAAAGAAACTCGAATCCTAAGCATGTTGTCCTTCAAATTCCTCCGCTATATTGAGGTTTCTAATCCAGAATCCTTTTACAAGAGGTTCTGGGAAGACATAACAACTTAACCTATAATGGATTGGACAAAAAACGTTGCTCACCGATATCAATTTGAACATCTGCTGTCTAGATGAAAAGAAAAGAAACTCGAATCCTAAGCATGTTGTCCTTCAAATTCCTCCGCTATATTGAGGTTTCTAATCCAGAATCCTTTTCCCAAGAACTGCTGGGAAGAAATAACAACTTAACCTATAATGGATTGGACAAAAACGTTGCTCACCGATATCAATTTGAACATCTGCTGTCTAGATGAAAAGAAAAGAAACTCGAATCCTAAGCATGTTGTCCTTCAAATTCCTCCGCTATATTGAGGTTTCTAATCCAGAATCCTTTTACAAGAGGTTCTGGGAAGACATAACAACTTAACCTATAATGGATGGGACAAAAACGTAGCTCACCGATATCAATTTGAACATCTGCTGTCTAGAAGAAAAGAAACTCGAATCCTAAGCATGTTGTCCTTCAAATTCCTCCGCTATATTGAGGTTTCTAATCCAGAATCCTTTTACAAGAGGTTCTGGAAGACATAACAACTTAACCTATAATGGATTGGACAAAAACGTAGCTCACCGATATCAATTTGAACATCTGCTGTCTAGATGAAAAGAAAAGAAACTCGAATCCTAAGCATGTTGTCCTTCAAATTCCTCCGCTATATTGAGGTTTCTCATCCAGAATCCTTTTCCCAAGAACTGCTGGGAAGAAATAACAACTTAACCTATAATGGATGGGACAAAAACGTAGCTCACCGATATCAATTTGAACATCTGCTGTCTAGAAGAAAAGAAACTCGAATCCTAAGCATGTTGTCCTTCAAATTCCTCCGCTATATTGAGGTTTCTCATCCAGAATCCTTTTCCCAAGAACTGCTGGGAAGAAATAACAACTTAACCTATAATGGATGGGACAAAAACGTAGCTCACCGATATCAATTTGAACATCTGCTGTCTAGATGAAAAGAAAAGAAACTCGAATCCTAAGCATGTTGTCCTTCAAATTCCTCCGCTATATTGAGGTTTCTAATCCAGAATCCTTTTACAAGAGGTTCTGGAAGACATAACAACTTAACCTATAATGGATGGGACAAAAACGTAGCTCACCGATATCAATTTGAACATCTGCTGTCTAGAAGAAAAGAAAAGAAACTCGAATCCTAAGCATGTTGTCCTTCAAATTCCTCCGCTATATTGAGGTTTCTAATCCAGAATCCTTTTAACAAGAGGTTCTTGGAAGACATAACAACTTAACCTATAATGGATGGGACAAAAACGTAGCTCACCGATATCAATTTGAACATCTGCTGTCTAGAAGAAAAGAAACTCGAATCCTAAGCATGTTGTCCTTCAAATTCCTCCGCTATATTGAGGTTTCTAATCCAGAATCCTTTTCCCAAGAACTGCTGGGAAGAAATAACAACTTAACCTATAATGGATGGGACAAAAACGTAGCTCACCGATATCAATTTGAACATCTGCTGTCTAGAAGAAAAGAAACTCGAATCCTAAGCATGTTGTCCTTCAAATTCCTCCGCTATATTGAGGTTTCTAATCCAGAATCCTTTTAACAAGAGGTTCTTGGAAGACATAACAACTTAACCTATAATGGATGGGACAAAAACGTAGCTCACCGATATCAATTTGAACATCTGCTGTCTAGAAGAAAAGAAACTCGAATCCTAAGCATGTTGTCCTTCAAATTCCTCCGCTATATTGAGGTTTCTAATCCAGAATCCTTTTACAAGAGGTTCTGGGAAGACATAACAACTTAACCTATAATGGATTGGACAAAAACGTAGCTCACCGATATCAATTTGAACATCTGCTGTCTAGAAGAAAAGAAACTCGAATCCTAAGCATGTTGTCCTTCAAATTCCTCCGCTATATTGAGGTTTCTAATCCAGAATCCTTTTACAAGAGGTTCTGGGAAGACATAACAACTTAACCTATAATGGATGGGACAAAAACGTAGCTCACCGATATCAATTTGAACATCTGCTGTCTAGAAGAAAAGAAACTCGAATCCTAAGCATGTTGTCCTTCAAATTCCTCCGCTATATTGAGGTTTCTAATCCAGAATCCTTTTCCCAAGAACTGCTGGGAAGAAATAACAACTTAACCTATAATGGATGGGACAAAAACGTAGCTCACCGATATCAATTTGAACATCTGCTGTCTAGATGAAAAGAAAAGAAACTCGAATCCTAAGCATGTTGTCCTTCAAATTCCTCCGCTATATTGAGGTTTCTCATCCAGAATCCTTTTACAAGAGGTTCTGGAAGACATAACAACTTATGCTATATCATGGATAGTCAATATCTTGCTGAGTAACAAAACTAAGACATTTTTCTTTTTGCTCATTGTTGGATCAAACGTCACCAATATATTTGACAATACACCCGAAACCAGCAGAATGATGTGTGATATTTTCAGAATTTTCTCACCAACATTTTGACTGTTGTAAGCGTATTATGATTAAACAGAAAAAAATACCTAGTCAGGCACATGTTACCTCATGTCATTGCCTCAACTTGTGAAAGGTCCAGGGTTTGAATCCCTGCATCTAGTCTTCTGCTCTAAAAATGTCAGGATCAACTACAGACTTTTCTGCTACCATCCCATAAAGTCCCCATAGTTTTTGATTTCAAATGTTGTTCGATGGAGGATGAGGTTTCAATTGTGATACACTTTCATGTGATGCACTTTCATGGTAGTATTTGTAACAAATAGGCATGTCTCGACTGTGTTTTTGGCCCCGATCCGAGTCATTATCTGCTGATACATATATTAACTAAATGTTAAATAAACACCTATTTTAACGAGCTACTTGATTCAAATAGTGAATGTCCTGTTTCAAAACTATTCCGATTATAAGCTTAAATTATTGATATGATATGGATGAACGGTGAACTGGGAGAACGCGAGTCCTGAAAATGACGTGAGCGATCCACTAGAGAGAAGACTCTAGTCTAATTTGGAGCTGTTCAAATTAGAGAAACACTGTTTCTGGTGTCACATATAGTGGAGGTTCTTCCCTCACAAAAGTTATTTGACTGAGTACAGACACTGGCTTGCAGAGAGCACACAGACCCAACAACAGACAAATGTAATTTCGGCCTGCCAACAAGTTACTCACGGTATTAATGACGCTGCCAGCGACTTTTGTCAGTTTAAGCGGGCTACCTGAGTTTGTACACTGCTCTTTGCGATATTACACATTTCCTAGGAGCTTTGCGAATCCGTGTGAGAGCTCAGAGGCAGCGACAGCGTGTAGAGCCAGAATATTATTCTTTGGATTAAGGTTTTATTTCGACCAAACCAGAGCCGGTTATTGTTGGAACACTTTAAAGACTAACCAAGACGGTTTTGGTGAATTTTATTTCGTTGAATAAAGGCCAAATTTGAGTGAATTATTAGGATCTCCTATTTGGTTTCTAATTAGAGCACAAGCTGCTATAATACATTTTGGGTCTAATACACATTATATGCAGTTTCCAATTACAGCATAATTTAGGTGTATTAATTAGGGTATAACTGTGTTCGTTTATTGTCTAATAAAGCACATATTATTTCTAGTTTTAAGTATCAAAAGTAACCAAATCAAACGGCAGATTTCTTCTCAATCCTACAATACTTTTGTTCATTCAGAATCCTTTTCCCAAGAACTGCTGGGAAGAAATAACAACTTAACCTATAATGGATGGGACAAAAAAAGTAGCTCACCGATATCAATTTGAACATCTGCTGTCTAGAAGAAAAGAAAAGAAACTCGAATCCTAAGCATGTTGTCCTTCAAATTCCTCCGCTATATTGAGGTTTCTAATCCAGAATCCTTTTTAGAAGAGGTTCTGGGAAGACATAACAACTTATGCTATATCATGGATAGTCAATATCTTGCTGAGTAACAAAACTAAGACATTTTTCTTTTTTGCTCATTGTTGGATCAAACGTCACCAATATATTTGACAATACACCCGAAACATGCTCTTTGCTGATAAGAAAGAGAGGCGATATTACACATTTCCTAGGAGCTTTGCGAATCCGTGTGAGAGCTCAGAGGCAGCGACAGCGTGTAGAGCCAGAATATTTTAATTCTGTGGATTAAGGTTTTATTTCGACCAAACCAGAGCCGGTTATTGTTGGAACACTTTAAAGACTAACCAAGACGGTTTTGGTGAATTTTATTTCGTTGAATAAAGGCCAAATTTGAGTGAATTATTAGGATCTCCTATTTGGTTTCTAATTAGAGCACAAGCTGCTATAATACATTTTGGGTCTAATACACATTATATGCAGTTTCCAATTACAGCATAATTTAGGTGTATTAATTAGGGTATAACTGTGTTCGTTTATTGTCTAATAAAGCACATATTATTTCTAGTTTTAAGTATCAAAAGTAACCAAATCAAACGGCAGATTTCTTCTCAATCCTACAATACTTTTGTTCATTCAGAATCCTTTTCCCAAGAACTGCTGGGAAGAAATGGAGGATCTAGAGTTTCTGAAGATAATGGAAGCTGAGTGCTATCAGGACAGTTCCAAAAGTTGGGTTGCACCTTTACCCTTTCGGTCACCGAGACAGCGTCTGCCTAACAACAGGAAGCAGGTTTTGACCGTCTTATCTCGCTCCAGCGCTCATTGGTGAAATGACCACAGATGAAAGCCAATTTTCTAGAGTTTATGGAGAAGATGTTCAAGAAGGCATGAAGTACCAGTACAGCCTGGACAAGAGTGTTGGTACATACTGTTCATTATCATCCAAGGAAACCAGATAGGATTCGTGTGGTCTTCGACAGCAGTGCATCATATGAATGAGTGTCGCTCAACGATATCTTGCTCACTGGTCCCGACCTTAATAATAGCCTGCTAGGTGTTCTTATGAGGTTTAGGAAGGAACAGGTGGCAATCACTGCCGACATCCAGCACATGTTCCACTGCTTTCTCGTCAAGGAGGACCACCGTGATTTTCTCCGCTTCCTGTGGTACAGGAACAACGACCCTACCTCCGACATTGTGGACTACAGAATGCGGGTTCACCTTTTTGGGAATAGTCCCTCGCCTGCCGTTGCAGTGTATGGTCTGCGACGGGCAGCTAAGGAAGCAGAAGCCGACTATGGTAGTGATGCAAGAAGATTCATCGACCGTAAGTTCTATGTTGACGACGCTTTGAAGTCCTTCAGCACAGAGGAAGAGGCCATCAGCGTCCTCGGGCGAGCACAGAAGATGCTTGCAGCTTCTAACCTCAGGCTACACAAAATTGCTTCAAATTAACCAGCAGTCATCGAAGTGTTTCCATTTGAAGATCGCACCAAGGACGTCAGCCTAGATCTCTTTGTTGATGATCTGCCAATACAACGAAGCCTTGGATTGTTCTGGAACATGCACGCAGACACCTTCATGTTTCAAATCGAAGAAGACCAGAAGCCATTCACTTGCAGAGGAGTACTTTCGACTGTGAACAGCCTCTACGATCCTCTAGGATTCCTCGCACCCCATCACGGTTCATGGAAGACTAATACTCAGAGAACTGACTAAGCAAGCAGAGGACTGGGACGCACCTCTACCCTTGGAGACTGAATGGATGGAAACGGTCACTCCGAGACCTGCAGGGACTCCAGATATCACGTCCTTATACGTCATTCTCCACCGCAGGCGCTCTAAGAAGAGAACTCTGTATCTTTGCAGATGCATCGGTCAAGGCAATAGCAGCCGTAGCCTACATCAAGGTGACAAGCCACCAAGAACAGACTGAGATTGGCTTTGTCTTCGGGAAGGCGAAGTTGGCGCCCCAGCCTGATTTAACTATTCCAAGACTTGAGCTTTGTGTGGCTGTACTCGCCATCGAGATCGCTGAGATGGTAGTTTCAGAGATGGACACAACGTTCGACAACATCACCTACTACATAGATAGCAAGGTGGTATTGGGATACATCCAGAACCAGTCAAGGAGATTCTATGTCTACGTACACAACAGGATCCAAAAATCCGTCAGTCAACTTGTTCCGGCCCGTGGAAGTACATTCCAACGCATCTCAACCCAGCTGACATTGGGTCAAGAACTATGCCTTCAGACTTGCTTAGCAGCACAACTTGGCTCAAAGGGCCAGCCTTTCTTCATGATGTATCTTCACCTTGCCTGAGCTTCAAGAGGCTTACGACCTTATCGACCCTGACGCAGACTCTGAAGTGCGTCCCCAGGTGGCGGAAAGTTTCACTCATGTTACCAGAGATGTGATACATCCACAACGCTTCGAATGCTTCTCCAAGTTCAGCACTCTCCTCACAGCCATAGCTCACCTCATCCAGGTGGCTCGTTCTTTCGCCCACTTTACCCAGGATGAATGTCAAGGGTGGCATGTCTGTCGACCTACAGAGGAAGAGTTGTTGAGAGCCAAAGTGAGCAGCAGCCTTTGGAAACTGCACCCCATCATGGACCAAAATCAACTTCTTAGAGTAGGAGGTCGAATTGTGCAGTCGGATCTGAGCATGAATGAGGTTCATCATCATTCCTGGCCAGCATCATCTAGCTACCCTGCTTGTGTCTCACTATCACGAAGCAGTGAAACACCAAGGAAGACATCTGACTGAAGGTCAGAGCGGCAGGATTCTGGCTGGTGGGAGCTAAACGCTGTTTAGCTCAGCAGTTTGCTTCATAGATACGTCACTTGTAGAAGACTGAGGGAAAAATGGAACATCAGCAGATGGCAGCTCTGCCAGCAGAACGGTTACAAGTAGCGCCTCCTATGTAGGTGTCGTCTTTGGACCCTGGGAAATTGTCTCACGGCGTACAAGAGGAGGAGTCTCCAACTCTAAACGATGGGCTGTGATGTTCCCTTATATGTGTTCCAGGGCAGTCCACATCGAGGTGATTGAAGCCATAAGTACCAGCAGTTTTATCAATGCCTTGAGGAGGTTCTTTGCAATCAGGGGCCCGAAGCAGATCCGTTCCGACTGTGGAACTAACTTCATCGGCGCTTCGTGAACTGGACATGGATCAGTCGAATCCAGGTTTCAAAAAGTGGAAGAGTACTTGGACACTCAGAGCTGCACCTGGGTATTCAACCCGCCACGCGTCTCATATGGGCAGCGTGTGGGAATGAATGATTGGCATTGCCCGCCGTATTTTGGATTGCATGTTGCTTGAGCAGAAACGGTCTCATCTTTCACACGAAGTCCTGACCACCTTCATGGCTGAAGTAGCCGCAATCATGAACACTAGACTGCTCATCCCGGTGTCATCGGATCCGGAATCGCTTCTCATCCTCACTCCAGCGATGCTTCTGACCCTCAAGACAGGTTCTGCACCTCCTCCTCCGTCAGGAAGTTTTGAGGAATCACAGAGAAGAGTGGAAGCAAGTTCAGGGCCTAGCAGACATGTTTTGGAACAGGTGGAAACATGAATGCCTCAAAACATTACAGTGTCGGCACAAGTGGCAAGGAAAGAAGCCGAATCTACAAGAAGGAGACATGGTTCTCTTGAAAGACATTCAAGAAATCAATGGCCTAAAGGCATCATCAGAAAAACCTTTCCAGGAGAAGATGGATTGGTTCGGAAAGTTCAAGTGGAAATTGTCAAGAATGGAACCAGAAAGACCTTTTCTCGGCCCGTTGCAGAAGTGGTTTTGCTTTTTCCTCAAAGACTGATTCTGTTAATTAATGTGGACTCTTTAAAGACCCCAAGCGGAGTGTCATGCCGCTTGAGAAAAAAGTATTTTTATTGTCTCAGCAGTACAAGCGCGATCTGTTTATTTCTGTAACTATAGTAACGTAATACCGTAATAACGTCTTGAATCAGGAACTAGATCGCGTGCAGTAGTCAGTTGCAGCAGTGTGCAAGCTCTACCGGTCATCCGTTCTCAGGCCATTGCTTTTTCCTCTTCTCTTTTGCTAAAGCAACGTCTGTGAATATTTCTTATCATGTAATATTAGGATAGTGCCTATTTTCATCTTTTGTAAGATTATTGAGACGGCTAAGTTTGCTTTATGTTTATTACTGCTCGATTCGTTTACCATATAGATCACCGTTGTATAGACATGGATTGTGTGTCATACAACTGTTGCTAAGTGAAACACCTGTCTGCTGAAACTTTCCCCTACATTCTGATACCAGGGCGAATCCCAGTATGGAGATGCTCTCATCTTCTTTCTTTCAATAACAGCCCTTATATCCTTCTAGCCTTCTAGCATCTGCTGGATAGGATGACCTTTTCCTTCCCTTATGTTCGTGTGCTTGAATATACTTTCCTTCCTATACCTTGAATAGGTTTCTGAAGAGCCGTTGTGAAGCTCAATGTGGGTGGCTCCCGGCGGCTCCGGCCGTCACCATCTTGGCAGTGCTTGACTCTGGCTAATCCAAAATGGGCAAAGAAGTGGAGCTGTGGATCAGAACTGCCTCCTCCTGTCGTCCTGCCCTCTGCAGAGCTGTCGCAACTCATCAAAACCAGCCTGCACTACCCTGAGACCTCCATTTGTCCAGGATAGGTGGGACACACACACACACACACACACACACACACACACACACAGACTCTTGCTGATCAATAACATATGTCATTCTAAAAGTCAATCTAAAGGATTGTCTCCATTATTTTATAACTGAGCTCTATCCCTGAAATGTCTCTCTGGAACACCTGATTTGGCAAATAATCAGTTAAGAAACAATTAGGAATTTGCTGTAGAAAGCATTTCAAAAATTTAAAAGTTTCTGCTAATAAGGCAAAACTGAACTGTCAGATTTTGAGGTGAGTGTAGTGAACATGGTATTGACAGCGAACATATGTTGGAAATATATTGTATTCCATTATATTCTAGACACTAGGAGCTTGGTGGTCCATCGGAGCTCTCGGTAGGCCGTAAACCACAAAATGTTCAGCGTTAAGGCAGACAAAGTCTTCACCAGATGTTGCTGGTAGATGCGGCTTTAATGCGGGTGAATGGCAAACACAGTATGTCATGCCGCTTGAGAAAAAAGTATTTTTATTGTCTCAGCAGCACAGCGCAATCTGTTTATTTCTGTAACTATAGTAACGTAATACCGTAATAACGTCTTGAATCAGGAACTAGATCGCGTGCAGTAGTCAGTTGCAGCAGTGTGCAAGCTCTACCGGTCATCCGTTCTCAGGCGATCACTTTTTCCTCTTCTCTTTGCTAAAGCAACGTCTGTGAATATTTCTTATCATGTAATATTAGGATAGTGCCTATTTTCATCTTTTGTAAGATTATTGAGACGGCTAAGTTAGCTTTATGTTTATTACTGCTGATTGTTTACTAGCTCAATTGCGTTTACCATATAGATCACCGCTGTGTAGATAATCTGTGTTGTTTTTTCTGTCACTTTGTATTTGGATTTAATATTAATATATATCTCATTTGTATTGCATTACAGTTTCACAATATTCCCAGTAAACTTTATGGAAATTAGGGATTTGGATTAAGGATCCAACAACTGGATTGCATGGCATGGGAACGCCTCGGCGAAATATATGGCTCACCAGAGGCCATCGAACAGGCTTTGTTCAACAAGCTAGAAAACTTTCTGAAGTTTACAACGAAGGATCCACAAAGACTCAGATATCTAGCCGACCTGTTGTCGGAGCTACAAGTGGCCAAAGAAGACGGCTACCTTGCAGGCTTGTCGTGTTTGGATACCTCCAGAGGTATTAAGCCTATTATCGAGAAACGTCCATACAACATGCAAGAAAAGTGGCTTTACCTTGGCACAAGATACAAACAGGAACATTTTGTTAGCTTTCCACCTTTCTCCGTGTTGGTCGCCACGGAGGCAAGGGCCAAGTTTTAACTTCTTCACGCAAGCTCCAGCAGAGAGAAAGAGTAAATGGGAGAAACCTACTAAAACATCTGTATACGTTCACAAGACGCAGGTCTCGGGAACTACTAAGGCCAAGTGTAGAGAAAGTACGGAACGTATTGATCCTAACTAACACTGCCCTCTGCATAGAAAGCCCCACCCTCTGAGGAAATGCAGAGGCTTCCGTGAGAAGAGCATAAATGATCGCAAACAGCTTTTGAAAGAGCATTACATCTGCTTTCGCTGTTGCTCCTCCACAGACCATCTTGCAAAGAATTGCACTGCTGAGATAAAATGTACAGAGTGTGGGAGTGCGGCTCATGTGACAGCACTTCACCCCTACCCACCTACTTGGAAATTTAAGTCATCCGCTTCCACTTCATGGATGGCGGGGAGGAGGACAAAGCAGAAATCCGGGAGGTCAAGTCGACGTGCACTCAAGTATGTGGTGAAGGAATGAGTGCCAGAACATGTGCTAAGATCAGCCTTGTCCCCAACAGCCGCAGGAAGGAGTCCAAGAGAATGTACGCCATACTAGACGAACAGAGCAATCGCTCCCTGGCTCGGTCAGAGTTCTTTGAGGGTTTTAAGATCTCTGGAAGTTCCTACTCATATACCCTCAAGACCTGTACAGGGTGTTCAGAGACGGCGGGGAGGAGATCCAGCGGTTACACTGTGGAGTCGGTGGACAAGAAAATAAGCATTCATATGCCTACACTCCTGGAGTGCAACCAAATCCCTAACGTTTGCACTGAGATTCCTACGCTGGAAGCAGCCTACCATCATGCCCACCTGAAGCGCATCGCTGACAAGATTCCGCCTTTAGATCCGGATGCCAAAATTCTCCTCTTACTGGGCAGAGACATCTTACAAGACACAAGGTCCAAGAACAGATAAGTGGCCCAGGAGATGCACCGTTTGCTCAAAGGCTTGATCTAGGATGGGTCATCGTCAGTGATGTGTGCCTTGGAGGTGCTCACAGAACGCAAGAGGTGAGAAGCTACAAAACAGCCATCTTAGAGAACGGTCGTACGAGTTATCTTCAACCACGCAACAACCAGATCAGAGTGAAAGAGGTATTTGGTCAAGCGTCTAGACCTCAGCATCATCCAGCACCAACCTCCATCCGTGGTTCAATGACGCTCAGTGGAGACTGCTTAGGGCAAACTGTCTTCGCTTGTTCTCCCGACGACCATAGACTCGCCCCATCCATGGAGGATCTAGAGTTTCTGAAGATAATGGAAGCTGAGTGCTATCAGGACAGTTCCAAAAGTTGGGTTGCACCTTTACCCTTTCGGTCACCGAGACAGCGTCTGCCTAACAACAGGAAGCAGGTTTTTGACCGCCTTATCTCGCTCCAGCGCTCATTGGTGAAATGACCACAGATGAAAGCCAATTTTCTAGAGTTTATGGAGAAGATGTTCAAGAAGGCACGCTGAAGTCGCCCCACCAGTACAGCCTGGACAAGAGTGTTGGTACATACCCTGTTCGGTGTGTATCATCCAAGGAAACCAGATAGGATTCGTGTGGTCTTCGACAGCAGTGCATCATATGAATGAGTGTCGCTCAACGATATCTTGCTCACTGGTCCCGACCTTAATAATAGCCTGCTAGGTGTTCTTATGAGGTTTAGGAAGGAACAGGTGGCAATCACTGCCGACATCCAGCACATGTTCCACTGCTTTCTCGTCAAGGAGGACCACCGTGATTTTCTCCGCTTCCTGTGGTACAGGAACAACGACCCTACCTCCGACATTGTGGACTACAGAATGCGGGTTCACCTTTTTGGGAATAGTCCCTCGCCTGCCGTTGCAGTGTATGGTCTGCGACGGGCAGCTAAGGAAGCAGAAGCCGACTATGGTAGTGATGCAAGAAGATTCATCGACCGTAAGTTCTATGTTGACGACGCTTTGAAGTCCTTCAGCACAGAGGAAGAGGCCATCAGCGTCCTCGGCGAGCACAGAAGATGCTTGCAGCTTCTAACCTCAGGCTACACAAAATTGCTTCAAATTAACCAGCAGTCATCAAGTGTTTCCATTTGAAGATCGCACCAAGGACGTCAGCAGCCTAGATCTCTTTGTTGATGATCTGCCAATACAACGAAGCCTTGGATTGTTCTGGAACATGCACGCAGACACCTTCATGTTTCAAATCGAAGAAGACCAGAAGCCATTCACTTGCAGAGGAGTACTTTCGACTGTGAACAGCCTCACGATCCTCTAGGATTCCTCGCACCCCATCACGGTTCATGGAAGACTAATACTCAGAGAACTGACTAAGCAAGCAGAGGACTGGGACGCACCTCTACCCTTGGAGACTGAATGGATGGAAACGGTCACTCCGAGACCTGCAGGGACTCCAGATATCACGTCCTTATACGTCATTCTCCACCGCAGGCGCTCTAAGAAGAGAACTCTGTATCTTTGCAGATGCATCGGTCAAGGCAATAGCAGCCGTAGCCTACATCAAGGTGACAAGCCACCAAGAACAGACTGAGATTGGCTTTGTCTTCGGAAGGCGGTTGGCGCCCAGCCTGATTTAACTATTCCAAGACTTGAGCTTTGTGTGGCTGTACTGCCATCGAGATCGCTGAGATGGTAGTTTCAGAGATGGACACAACGTTCGACAACATCACCTACTACATAGATAGCAAGGTGGTATTGGGATACATCCAGAACCAGTCAAGGAGATTCTATGTCTACGTACACAACAGGATCCAAAAAAATCCGTCAGTCAACTTGTTCCGGCCCGTGGAAGTACATTCCAACGCATCTCAACCCAGCTGACATTGGGTCAAGAACTATGCCTTCAGACTTGCTTAGCAGCACAACTTGGCTCAAAGGGCCAGCCTTTCTTCATGATGTATCTTCACCTTTGCCTGAGCTTCAAGAGGCTTACGACCTTATCGACCCTGACGCAGACTCTGAAGTGCGTCCCCAGGTGGCGGAAAGTTTCACTCATGTTACCAGAGATGTGATACATCCACAACGCTTCGAATGCTTCTCCAAGTTCAGCACTCTCCTCACAGCCATAGCTCACCTCATCCAGGTGGCTCATTCTTTCGCCCACTTTACCCAGGATGAATGTCAAGGGTGGCATGTCTGTCGACCTACAGAGGAAGAGTTGTTGAGAGCCAAAGTGAGCAGCAGCCTTTGGAAACTGCACCCCATCATGGACCAAAATCAACTTCTTAGAGTAGGAGGTCGAATTGTGCAGTCGGATCTGAGCATGAATGAGGTTCATCATCATTCCTGGCCAGCATCATCTAGCTACCCTGCTTGTGTCTCACTATCACGAAGCAGTGAAACACCAAGGAAGACATCTGACTGAAGGTCAGAGCGGCAGGATTCTGGCTGGTGGGAGCTAAACGCTGTTTAGCTCAGCAGTTTGCTTCATAGATACGTCACTTGTAGAAGACTGAGGGGAAAAATGGAACATCAGCAGATGGCAGCTCTGCCAGCAGAACGGTTACAAGTAGCGCCTCCTATGTAGGTGTCGACGTCTTTGGACCCTGGGAAATTGTCTCACGGCGTACAAGAGGAGGAGTCTCCAACTCTAAACGATGGGCTGTGATGTTCCCTTATATGTGTTCCAGGGCAGTCCACATCGAGGTGATTGAAGCCATAAGTACCAGCAGTTTTATCAATGCCTTGAGGAGGTTCTTTGCAATCAGGGGCCCGCGAAGCAGATCCGTTCCGACTGTGGAACTAACTTCATCGGCGCTTCGTGAACTGGACATGGATCAGTCGAATCCAGGTTTCAAAAAGTGGAAGAGTACTTGGACACTCAGAGCTGCACCTGGGTATTCAACCCGCCCAGCGTCTCATATGGGCAGCGTGTGGGAATGAATGATTGGCATTGCCCGCCGTATTTTGGATTGCATGTTGCTTGAGCAGAAACGGTCTCATCTTTCACACGAAGTCCTGACCACCTTCATGGCTGAAGTAGCCGCAATCATTAACACTAGACTGCTCATCCCGGTGTCATCGGATCCGAATCGCTTCTCATCCTCACTCCAGCGATGCTTCTGACCCTCAAGACAGGTTCTGCACCTCCTCCTCCGTCAGGAAGTTTTGAGGAATCACAGAGAAGAGTGGAAGCAAGTTCAGGGCCTAGCAGACATGTTTTGGAACAGGTGGAAACATGAATGCCTCAAAACATTACAGTGTCGGCACAAGTGGCAAGGAAAGAAGCCGAATCTACAAGAAGGAGACATGGTTCTCTTGAAAGACATTCAAGAAATCAATGGCCTAAAGGCATCATCAGAAAAACCTTTCCAGGAGAAGATGGATTGGTTCGGAAAGTTCAAGTGGAAATTGTCAAGAATGGAACCAGAAAGACCTTTTTTCGGCCCGTTGCAGAAGTGGTTTTGCTTTTTCCTCAAAGACTGATTCTGTTAATTAATGTGGACTCTTTAAAGACCCCAAGCGGGGAGTGTCATGCCGCTTGACAAAAAAAGTATTTTTATTGTCTCAGCAGTACAAGCGCGATCTGTTTATTTCTGTAACTATAGTAACGTAATACCGGTAATAATGTCTTGAATCAGGAAGTAGATCGCAGTGCAGTAGTCAGTTGTAGCAGTGTGCGAGCTCTACCGGTCATCCGTTCTCAGGCCATTGCTTTTTCCTCTTCTCTTTTGCTAAAGCAACGTCTGTGAGTATTTCTTATCATGTAATATTAGGATAGTGCCTATTTTCATCTTTTGTAAGATTATTGAGACGGCTAAGTTTGCTTTATGTTTATTACTGCTCGATTGCGTTTACCATATAGATCACCGTTGTATAGACATGGATTGTGTGTCATACAACTGTTGCTAAGTGAAACACCTGTCTGCTGAAACTTTCCCCTACATTCTGATACCAGGGCGAATCCCAGTATGGAGATGCTCTCATCTTCTTTCTTTCAATAACAGCCCTTATATCCTTCTAGCCTTCTAGCATCTGCTGGATAGGATGACCTTTTCCTTCCCTTATGTTCGTGTGCTTGAATATACTTTCCTTCCTATACCTTGAATAGGTTTCTGAAGAGCCGTTGTGAAGCTCAATGTGGGTGGCTCGGCGGCTCCGGCCGTCACCATCTTGGCAGTGCTTGACTCTGGCTAATCCAAAATGGGCAAAGAAGTGGAGCTGTGGATCAGAACTGCCTCCTCCTGTCGTCCTGCCCTCTGCAGAGCTGTCGCAACTCATCAAAACCAGCCTGCACTACCCTGAGACCTCCATTTGTCCAGGATAGGTGGGACACACACACACACACACACACACACACACACACACACACACAGACTCTTGCTGATCAATAACATATGTCATTCTAAAAAGTCAATCTAAAGGATTGTCTCCATTATTTTATAACTGAGCTCTATCCCTGAAATGTCTCTCTGGAACACCTGATTTGGCAAATAATCAGTTAAGAAACAATTAGGAATTTGCTGTAGAAAGCATTTCAAAAAATTTAAAAAGTTTCTGCTAATAAGGCAAAACTGAACTGTCAGATTTTTGAGGTGAGTGTAGTGAACATGGTATTGACAGCGAACATATGTTGGAAATATATTGTATTCCATTATATTCTAGACACTAGGAGCTTGGTGGTCCATCGGAGCTCTCGGTAGGCCGTAAACCACAAAATGTTCAGCGTTAAGGCAGACAAAGTCTTCGACCAGATGTTGCTGGTAGATGCGGCTTTAATGCGGGTGAATGGCAAACACAGTATGTCATGCCGCTTGAGAAAAAAAGTATTTTTATTGTCTCAGCAGCACAGCGCAATCTGTTTATTTCTGTAACTATAGTAACGTAATACCGGCGCACGTCTTGAATCAGGAACTAGATCGCCGTGCAGTAGTCAGTTGCAGCAGTGTGCAAGCTCTACCGGTCATCCGTTCTCAGGCGATCACTTTTTCCTCTTCTCTTTTGCTAAAGCAACGTCTGTGAATATTTCTTATCATGTAATATTAGGATAGTGCCTATTTTCATCTTTTGTAAGATTATTGAGACGGCTAAGTTAGCTTTATGTTTATTACTGCTGATTGTTTACTAGCTCAATTGCGTTTACCATATAGATCACCGCTGTGTAGATAATCTGTGCTGTTTTTTCTGTCACTTTGTATTTGGATTTAATATTAATATATATCTCATTTGTATTGCATTACAGTTTCACAATATTCCCAGTAAACTTTATGGAAATTAGGGATTTGGATTAAGGATCCAACAACTGGATTGCGCATGGCATGGGAACGCCTCGACGAAATATATGGCTCACCAGAGGCCATCGAACAGGCTTTGTTCAACAAGCTAGAAAACTTTCTGAAGTTTACAACGAAGGATCCACAAAGACTCAGATATCTAGCCGACCTGTTGTCGGAGCTACAAGTGGCCAAAGAAGACGGCTACCTTGCAGGCTTGTCGTGTTTGGATACCTCCAGAGGTATTAAGCCTATTATCGAGAAACTTCCATACAACATGCAAGAAAAGTGGCTTTACCTTGGCACAAGATACAAACAGGAACATTTTGTTAGCTTTCCACCTTTCTCCGTGTTGGTCGCCACGGAGGCAAGGGCCAAGTTTTAACTTCTTCACGCAAGCTCCAGCAGAGAGAAAGAGTAAATGGGAGAAACCTACTAAAACATCTGTATCGTTCACAAGACGCAGGTCTCGGGAACTACTAAGGCCAAGTGTAGAGAAAGTACGGAACGTATTGATCCTAACTAACACTGCCCTCTGCATAGAAAGCCCCACCCTCTGAGGAAATGCAGAGGCTTCCGTGAGAAGAGCATAAATGATCGCAAACAGCTTTTGAAAGAGCATTACATCTGCTTTCGCTGTTGCTCCTCCACAGACCATCTTGCAAAGAATTGCACTGCTGAGATAAAATGTACAGAGTGTGGGAGTGCGGCTCATGTGACAGCACTTCACCCCTACCCACCTACTTGGAAATTTAAGTCATCCGCTTCCACTTCATGGATGGCGGGGAGGAGGACAAAGCAGAAATCCGGGAGGTCAAGTCGACGTGCACTCAAGTATGTGGTGAAGGAATGAGTGCCAGAACATGTGCTAAGATCAGCCTTGTCCCCAACAGCCGCAGGAAGGAGTCCAAGAGAATGTACGCCATACTAGACGAACAGAGCAATCGCTCCCCGGCTCGGTCAGAGTTCTTTGAGGGTTTTAAGATCTCTGGAAGTTCCTACTCATATACCCTCAAGACCTGTACAGGGTGTTCAGAGACGGCGGGGAGGAGATCCAGCGGTTACACTGTGGAGTCGGTGGACAAGAAAATAAGCATTCATATGCCTACACTCCTGGAGTGCAACCAAATCCCTAACGTTTGCACTGAGATTCCTACGCTGGAAGCAGCCTACCATCATGCCCACCTGAAGCGCATCGCTGACAAGATTCCGCCTTTAGATCCGGATGCCAAAATTCTCCTCTTACTGGGCAGAGACATCTTACAAGACACAAGGTCCAAGAACAGATAAGTGGCCCAGGAGATGCACCGTTTGCTCAAAGGCTTGATCTAGGATGGGTCATCGTCAGTGATGTGTGCCTTGGAGGTGCTCACAGAACGCAAGAGGTGAGAAGCTACAAAACAGCCATCTTAGAGAACGGTCGTACGAGTTATCTTCAACCACGCAACAACCAGATCAGAGTGAAAGAGGTATTTGGTCAAGCGTCTAGACCTCAGCATCATCCAGCACCAACCTCCATCCGTGGTTCAATGACGCTCAGTGGAGACTGCTTAGGGCAAACTGTCTTCGCTTGTTCTCCCGACGACCATAGACTCGCCCCATCCATGGAGGATCTAGAGTTTCTGAAGATAATGGAAGCTGAGTGCTATCAGGACAGTTCCAAAAGTTGGGTTGCACCTTTACCCTTTCGGTCACCGAGACAGCGTCTGCCTAACAACAGGAAGCAGGTTTTTGACCGTCTTATCTCGCTCCAGCGCTCATTGGTGAAATGACCACAGATGAAAGCCAATTTTCTAGAGTTTATGGAGAAGATGTTCAAGAAGGCACGCTGAAGTCGCCCCACCAGTACAGCCTGGACAAGAGTGTTGGTACATACCCTGTTCGGTGTGTATCATCCAAGGAAACCAGATAGGATTCGTGTGGTCTTCGACAGCAGTGCATCATATGAATGAGTGTCGCTCAACGATATCTTGCTCACTGGTCCCGACCTTAATAATAGCCTGCTAGGTGTTCTTATGAGGTTTAGGAAGGAACAGGTGGCAATCACTGCCGACATCCAGCACATGTTCCACTGCTTTCTCGTCAAGGAGGACCACCGTGATTTTCTCCGCTTCCTGTGGTACAGGAACAACGACCCTACCTCCGACATTGTGGACTACAGAATGCGGGTTCACCTTTTGGGAATAGTCCTCGCCTGCCGTTGCAGTGTATGGTCTGCGACGGGCAGCTAAGGAAGCAGAAGCCGACTATGGTAGTGATGCAAGAAGATTCATCGACCGTAAGTTCTATGTTGACGACGCTTTGAAGTCCTTCAGCACAGAGGAAGAGGCCATCAGCGTCCTCGGCGAGCACAGAAGATGCTTGCAGCTTCTAACCTCAGGCTACACAAAATTGCTTCAAATTAACCAGCAGTCATCAAGTGTTTCCATTTGAAGATCGCACCAAGGACGCCAGCAGCCTAGATCTCTTTGTTGATGATCTGCCAATACAACGAAGCCTTGGATTGTTCTGGAACATGCACGCAGACACCTTCATGTTTCAAATCGAAGAAGACCAGAAGCCATTCACTTGCAGAGGAGTACTTTCGACTGTGAACAGCCTCTACGATCCTCTAGGATTCCTCGCACCCATCACGGTTCATGGAAGACTAATACTCAGAGAACTGACTAAGCAAGCAGAGGACTGGGACGCACCTCTACCCTTGGAGACTGAATGGATGGAAACGGTCACTCCGAGACCTGCAGGGACTCCAGATATCACGTCCTTATACGTCATTCTCCACCGCAGGCGCTCTAAGAAGAGAACTCTGTATCTTTGCAGATGCATCGGTCAAGGCAATAGCAGCCGTAGCCTACATCAAGGTGACAAGCCACCAAGAACAGACTGAGATTGGCTTTGTCTTCGGGAAGGCGAAGTTGGCGCCCCAGCCTGATTTAACTATTCCAAGACTTGAGCTTTGTGTGGCTGTACTCGCCATCGAGATCGCTGAGATGGTAGTTTCAGAGATGGACACAACGTTCGACAACATCACCTACTACATAGATAGCAAGGTGGTATTGGGATACATCCAGAACCAGTCAAGGAGATTCTATGTCTACGTACACAACAGGATCCAAAAATCCGTCAGTCAACTTGTTCCGGCCCGTGGAAGTACATTCCAACGCATCTCAACCCAGCTGACATTGGGTCAAGAACTATGCCTTCAGACTTGCTTAGCAGCACAACTTGCCTCAAAGGGCCAGCCTTTCTTCATGATGTATCTTCACCTTCGCCTGAGCTTCAAGAGGCTTACGACCTTATCGACCCTGACGCAGACGCACCCAGGTGGCGGAAAGTTTCACTCATGTTACCAGAGATGTGATACATCCACAACGCTTCGAATGCTTCTCCAAGTTCAGCACTCTCCTCACAGCCATAGCTCACCTCATCCAGGTGGCTCGTTCTTTCGCCCACTTTACCCAGGATGAATGTCAAGGGTGGCATGTCTGTTGACCTACAGAGGAAGAGTTGTTGAGAGCCAAAGTGAGCAGCAGCCTTTGGAAACTGCACCCCATCATGGACCAAAATCAACTTCTTAGAGTAGGAGGTCGAATTGTGCAGTCGGATCTGAGCATGAATGAGGTTCATCATCATTCCTGGCCAGCATCATCTAGCTACCCTGCTTGTGTCTCACTATCACGAAGCAGTGAAACACCAAGGAAGACATCTGACTGAAGGTCAGAGCGGCAGGATTCTGGCTGGTGGGAGCTAAACGCTGTTTAGCTCAGCAGTTTGCTTCATAGATACGTCACTTGTAGAAGACTGAGGGAAAAATGGAACATCAGCAGATGGCAGCTCTGCCAGCAGAACGGTTACAAGTAGCGCCTCCTATGTAGGTGTCGGCGTCTTTGGACCCTGGGAAATTGTCTCACGGCGTACAAGAGGAGGAGTCTCCAACTCTAAACGATGGGCTGTGATGTTCCCTTATATGTGTTCCAGGGCAGTCCACATCGAGGTGATTGAAGCCATAAGTACCAGCAGTTTTATCAATGCCTTGAGGAGGTTCTTTGCAATCAGGGGCCCGCGAAGCAGATCCGTTCCGACTGTGGAACTAACTTCATCGGCGCTTCTCGTGAACTGGACATGGATCAGTCGAATCCAGGTTTCAAAAAAGTGGAAGAGTACTTGGACACTCAGAGCTGCACCTGGGTATTCAACCCGCCCCACGCGTCTCATATGGGCAGCGTGTGGGAATGAATGATTGGCATTGCCCGCCGTATTTTGGATTGCATGTTGCTTGAGCAGAAACGGTCTCATCTTTCACACGAAGTCCTGACCACCTTCATGGCTGAAGTAGCCGCAATCATGAACACTAGACTGCTCATCCCGGTGTCATCGGATCCGGAATCGCTTCTCATCCTCACTCCAGCGATGCTTCTGACCCTCAAGACAGGTTCTGCACCTCCTCCTCCGTCAGGAAGTTTTGAGGAATCACAGAGAAGAGTGGAAGCAAGTTCAGGGCCTAGCAGACATGTTTTGGAACAGGTGGAAACATGAATGCCTCAAAACATTACAGTGTCGGCACAAGTGGCAAGGAAAGAAGCCGAATCTACAAGAAGGAGACATGGTTCTCTTGAAAGACATTCAAGAAATCAATGGCCTAAAGGCATCATCAGAAAAACCTTTCCAGGAGAAGATGGATTGGTTCGGAAAGTTCAAGTGGAAATTGTCAAGAATGGAACCAGAAAGACCTTTTCTCGGCCCGTTGCAGAAGTGGTTTTGCTTTTTCCTCAAAGACTGATTCTGTTAATTAATGTGGACTCTTTAAAGACCCCAAGCGGGGAGTGTCATGCCGCTTGAGAAAAAAAGTATTTTTATTGTCTCAGCAGTACAAGCGCGATCTGTTTATTTCTGTAACTATAGTAACGTAATACCGGTAATAACGTCTTGAATCAGGAAGTAGATCGCCGTGCGGTAGTCAGTTGTAGCAGTGTGCGAGCTCTACCGGTCATCCGTTCTCAGGCCATTGCTTTTTCCTCTTCTCTTTTGCTAAAGCAACGTCTGTGAGTATTTCTTATCATGTAATATTAGGATAGTGCCTATTTTCATCTTTTGTAAGATTATTGAGACGGCTAAGTTAGCTTTATGTTTATTACTGCTCGATTGCGTTTACCATATAGATCACCGTTGTATAGACATGGATTGTGTGTCATACAACTGTTGCTAAGTGAAACACCTGTCTGCTGAAACTTTCCCCTACATTCTGATACCAGGGCGAATCCCAGTATGGAGATGCTCTCATCTTCTTTCTTTCAATAACAGCCCTTATATCCTTCTAGCCTTCTAGCATCTGCTGGATAGGATGACCTTTTCCTTCCCTTATGTTCGTGTGCTTGAATATACTTTCCTTCCTATACCTTGAATAGGTTTCTGAAGAGCCGTTGTGAAGCTCAATGTGGGTGGCTCCCGGCGGCTCCGGCCGTCACCATCTTGGCAGTGCTTGACTCTGGCTAATCCAAAAATGGGCAAAGAAGTGGAGCTGTGGATCAGAACTGCCTCCTCCTGTCGTCCTGCCCTCTGCAGAGCTGTCGCAACTCATCAAAACCAGCCTGCACTACCCTGAGACCTCCATTTGTCCAGGATAGGTGGGACACACACACACACACACACACACACACACACACACACACACACACACACACACACACAGACTCTTGCTGATCAATAACATATGTCATTCTAAAAAGTCAATCTAAAGGATTGTCTCCATTATTTTATAACTGAGCTCTATCCCTGAAATGTCTCTCTGGAACACCTGATTTGGCAAATAATCAGTTAAGAAACAATTAGGAATTTGCTGTAGAAAGCATTTCAAAAAATTTAAAAAGTTTCTGCTAATAAGGCAAAACTGAACTGTCAGATTTTTGAGGTGAGTGTAGTGAACATGGTATTGACAGCGAACATATGTTGGAAATATATTGTATTCCATTATATTCTAGACACTAGGAGCTTGGTGGTCCATCGGAGCTCTCGGTAGGCCGTAAACCACAAAATGTTCAGCGTTAAGGCAGACAAAGTCTTGACCAGATGTTGCTGGTAGATGCGGCTTTAATGCGGGTGAATGGCAAACACAGTATGTCATGCCGCTTGAGAAAAAAGTATTTTTATTGTCTCAGCAGCACAGCGCAATCTGTTTATTTCTGTAACTATAGTAACGTAATACCGCGCACGCCTTGAATCAGGAACTAGATCGCCGTGCAGTAGTCAGTTGCAGCAGTGTGCAAGCTCTACCGGTCATCCGTTCTCAGGCGATCACTTTTTCCTCTTCTCTTTGCTAAAGCAACGTCTGTGAATATTTCTTATCATGTAATATTAGGATAGTGCCTATTTTCATCTTTTGTAAGATTATTGAGACGGCTAAGTTAGCTTTATGTTTATTACTGCTGATTGTTTACTAGCTCAATTGCGTTTACCATATAGATCACCGCTGTGTAGATAATCTGTGCTGTTTTTTCTGTCACTTTGTATTTGGATTTAATATTAATATATATCTCATTTGTATTGCATTACAGTTTCACAATATTCCCAGTAAACTTTATGGAAATTAGGGATTTGGATTAAGGATCCAACAACTGGATTGCGCATGGCATGGGAACGCCTCGACGAAATATATGGCTCACCAGAGGCCATCGAACAGGCTTTGTTCAACAAGCTAGAAAACTTTCTGAAGTTTACAACGAAGGATCCACAAAGACTCAGATATCTAGCCGACCTGTTGTCGGAGCTACAAGTGGCCAAAGAAGACGGCTACCTTGCAGGCTTGTCGTGTTTGGATACCTCCAGAGGTATTAAGCCTATTATCGAGAAACTTCCATACAACATGCAAGAAAAGTGGCTTTACCTTGGCACAAGATACAAACAGGAACATTTTGTTAGCTTTCCACCTTTCTCCGTGTTGGTCGCCATGGAGGCAAGGGCCAAGTTTTAACTTCTTCACGCAAGCTCCAGCAGAGAGAAAGAGTAAATGGGAGAAACCTACTAAAACATCTGTATCGTTCACAAGACGCAGGTCTCGGGAACTACTAAGGCCAAGTGTAGAGAAAGTACGGAACGTATTGATCCTAACTAACACTGCCCTCTGCATAGAAAGCCCCACCCTCTGAGGAAATGCAGAGGCTTCCGTGAGAAGAGCATAAATGATCGCAAACAGCTTTTGAAAGAGCATTACATCTGCTTTCGCTGTTGCTCCTCCACAGACCATCTTGCAAAGAATTGCACTGCTGAGATAAAATGTACAGAGTGTGGGAGTGCGGCTCATGTGACAGCACTTCACCCCTACCCACCTACTTGAAATTTAAGTCATCCGCTTCCACTTCATGGATGGCGGGAGGAGGACAAAGCAGAAATCCGGGAGGTCAAGTCGGCGTGCACTCAAGTATGTGGTGAAGGAATGAGTGCCAGAACATGTGCTAAGATCAGCCTTGTCCCCAACAGCCGCAGGAAGGAGTCCAAGAGAATGTCGCCATACTAGACGAACAGAGCAATCGCTCCTGGCTCGGTCAGAGTTCTTTGAGGGTTTTAAGATCTCTGGAAGTTCCTACTCATATACCCTCAAGACCTGTACAGGGTGTTCAGAGACAGCGGGAGGAGATCCAGCGGTTACACTGTGGAGTCGGTGGACAAGAAAATAAGCATTCATATGCCTACACTCCTGGAGTGCAACCAAATCCTAACGTTTGCACTGAGATTCCTACGCTGGAAGCAGCCTACCATCATGCCCACCTGAAGCGCATCGCTGACAAGATTCCGCCTTTAGATCCGGATGCCAAAATTCTCCTCTTACTGGGCAGAGACATCTTACAAGACACAAGGTCCAAGAACAGATAAGTGGCCCAGGAGATGCACCGTTTGCTCAAAGGCTTGATCTAGGATGGGTCATCGTCAGTGATGTGTGCCTTGGAGGTGCTCACAGAACGCAAGAGGTGAGAAGCTACAAAACAGCCATCTTAGAGAACGGTCGTACGAGTTATCTTCAACCACGCAACAACCAGATCAGAGTGAAAGAGGTATTTGGTCAAGCGTCTAGACCTCAGCATCATCCAGCACCAACCTCCATCCGTGGTTCAATGACGCTCAGTGGAGACTGCTTAGGGCAAACTGTCTTCGCTTGTTCTCCCGACGACCATAGACTCGCCCCATCCATGGAGGATCTAGAGTTTCTGAAGATAATGGAAGCTGAGTGCTATCAGGACAGTTCCAAAAGTTGGGTTGCACCTTTACCCTTTCGGTCACCGAGACAGCGTCTGCCTAACAACAGGAAGCAGGTTTTTGACCGTCTTATCTCGCTCAGCGCTCATTGGTGAAATGACCACAGATGAAAGCCAATTTTCTAGAGTTTATGGAGAAGATGTTCAAGAAGGCACGCGCTGAAGTCGCCCCACCAGTACAGCCTGGACAAGAGTGTTGGTACATACCCCTGTTCGGTGTGTATCATCCAAGGAAACCAGATAGGATTCGTGTGGTCTTCGACAGCAGTGCATCATATGAATGAGTGTCGCTCAACGATATCTTGCTCACTGGTCCCGACCTTAATAATAGCCTGCTAGGTGTTCTTATGAGGTTTAGGAAGGAACAGGTGGCAATCACTGCCGACATCCAGCACATGTTCCACTGCTTTCTCGTCAAGGAGGACCACCGTGATTTTCTCCGCTTCCTGTGGTACAGGAACAACGACCCTACCTCCGACATTGTGGACTACAGAATGCGGGTTCACCTTTTTGGGAATAGTCCCTCGCCTGCCGTTGCAGTGTATGGTCTGCGACGGGCAGCTAAGGAAGCAGAAGCCGACTATGGTAGTGATGCAAGAAGATTCATCGACCGTAAGTTCTATGTTGACGACGCTTTGAAGTCCTTCAGCACAGAGGAAGAGGCCATCAGCGTCCTCGGGCGAGCACAGAAGATGCTTGCAGCTTCTAACCTCAGGCTACACAAAATTGCTTCAAATTAACCAGCAGTCATCGAAGTGTTTCCATTTGAAGATCGCACCAAGGACGTCAGCAGCCTAGATCTCTTTGTTGATGATCTGCCAATACAACGAAGCCTTGGATTGTTCTGGAACATGCACGCAGACACCTTCATGTTTCAAATCGAAGAAGACCAGAAGCCATTCACTTGCAGAGGAGTACTTTCGACTGTGAACAGCCTCTACGATCCTCTAGGATTCCTCGCACCCATCACGGTTCATGGAAGACTAATACTCAGAGAACTGACTAAGCAAGCAGAGGACTGGGACGCACCTCTACCCTTGGAGACTGAATGGATGGAAACGGTCACTCCGAGACCTGCAGGGACTCCAGATATCACGTCCTTATACGTCATTCTCCACCGCAGGCGCTCTAAGAAGAGAACTCTGTATCTTTGCAGATGCATCGGTCAAGGCAATAGCAGCCGTAGCCTACATCAAGGTGACAAGCCACCAAGAACAGACTGAGATTGGCTTTGTCTTCGGAAGGCGGTTGGCGCCCAGCCTGATTTAACTATTCCAAGACTTGAGCTTTGTGTGGCTGTACTCGCCATCGAGATCGCTGAGATGGTAGTTTCAGAGATGGACACAACGTTCGACAACATCACCTACTACATAGATAGCAAGGTGGTATTGGGATACATCCAGAACCAGTCAAGGAGATTCTATGTCTACGTACACAACAGGATCCAAAAAAATCCGTCAGTCAACTTGTTCCGGCCCGTGGAAGTACATTCCAACGCATCTCAACCCAGCTGACATTGGGTCAAGAACTATGCCTTCAGACTTGCTTAGCAGCACAACTTGGCTCAAAGGGCCAGCCTTTCTTCATGATGTATCTTCACCTTCGCCTGAGCTTCAAGAGGCTTACGACCTTATCGACCCTGACGCAGACTCTGAAGTGCGTCCCCAGGTGGCGGAAAGTTTCACTCATGTTACCAGAGATGTGATACATCCACAACGCTTCGAATGCTTCTCCAAGTTCAGCACTCTCCTCACAGCCATAGCTCACCTCATCCAGGTGGCTCGTTCTTTCGCCCACTTTACCCAGGATGAATGTCAAGGGTGGCATGTCTGTCGACCTACAGAGGAAGAGTTGTTGAGAGCCAAAGTGAGCAGCAGCCTTTGGAAACTGCACCCCATCATGGACCAAAATCAACTTCTTAGAGTAGGAGGTCGAATTGTGCAGTCGGATCTGAGCATGAATGAGGTTCATCATCATTCCTGGCCAGCATCATCTAGCTACCCTGCTTGTGTCTCACTATCACGAAGCAGTGAAACACCAAGGAAGACATCTGACTGAAGGTCAGAGCGGCAGGATTCTGGCTGGTGGGAGCTAAACGCTGTTTAGCTCAGCAGTTTGCTTCATAGATACGTCACTTGTAGAAGACTGAGGGGAAAAATGGAACATCAGCAGATGGCAGCTCTGCCAGCAGAACGGTTACAAGTAGCGCCTCCTATGTAGGTGTCGACGTCTTTGGACCCTGGGAAATTGTCTCACGGCGTACAAGAGGAGGAGTCTCCAACTCTAAACGATGGGCTGTGATGTTCCCTTATATGTGTTCCAGGGCAGTCCACATCGAGGTGATTGAAGCCATAAGTACCAGCAGTTTTATCAATGCCTTGAGGAGGTTCTTTGCAATCAGGGGCCCGCGAAGCAGATCCGTTCCGACTGTGGAACTAACTTCATCGGCGCTTCTCGTGAACTGGACATGGATCAGTCGAATCCAGGTTTCAAAAAAGTGGAAGAGTACTTGGACACTCAGAGCTGCACCTGGGTATTCAACCCGCCCCACGCGTCTCATATGGGCAGCGTGTGGAATGAATGATTGGCATTGCCGCCGTATTTTGGATTGCATGTTGCTTGAGCAGAAACGGTCTCATCTTTCACACGAAGTCCTGACCACCTTCATGGCTGAAGTAGCCGCAATCATGAACACTAGACTGCTCATCCGGTGTCATCGGATCCGGAATCGCTTCTCATCCTCACTCCAGCGATGCTTCTGACCCTCAAGACAGGTTCTGCACCTCCTCCTCCGTCAGGAAGTTTTGAGGAATCACAGAGAAGAGTGGAAGCAAGTTCAGGGCCTAGCAGACATGTTTTGGAACAGGTGGAAACATGAATGCCTCAAAACATTACAGTGTCGGCACAAGTGGCAAGGAAAGAAGCCGAATCTACAAGAAGGAGACATGGTTCTCTTGAAAGACATTCAAGAAATCAATGGCCTAAAGGCATCATCAGAAAAACCTTTCCAGGAGAAGATGGATTGGTTCGAAAGTTCAAGTGGAAATTGTCAAGAATGGAACCAGAAAGACCTTTTCTCGGCCCGTTGCAGAAGTGGTTTTGCTTTTTCCTCAAAGACTGATTCTGTTAATTAATGTGGACTCTTTAAAGACCCCAAGCGGGGAGTGTCATGCCGCTTGAGAAAAAAGTATTTTTATTGTCTCAGCAGTACAAGCGATCTGTTTATTTCTGTAACTATAGTAACGTAATACCGGTAATAACGTCTTGAATCAGGAAGTAGATCGCCGTGCAGTAGTCAGTTGTAGCAGTGTGCGAGCTCTACCGGTCATCCGTTCTCAGGCCATTGCTTTTTCCTCTTCTCTTTTGCTAAAGCAACGTCTGTGAGTATTTCTTATCATGTAATATTAGGATAGTGCCTATTTTCATCTTTTGTAAGATTATTGAGACGGCTAAGTTAGCTTTATGTTTATTACTGCTGATTGTTTACTAGCTCAATTCGTTTACCATATAGATCACCGTTGTATAGACATGGATTGTGTGTCATACAACTGTTGCTAAGTGAAACACCTGTCTGCTGAAACTTTCCCTACATTCTGATACCAGGCGAATCCCAGTATGGAGATGCTCTCATCTTCTTTCTTTCAATAACAGCCCTTATATCCTTCTAGCCTTCTAGCATCTGCTGGATAGGATGACCTTTTCCTTCCCTTATGTTCGTGTGCTTGAATATACTTTCCTTCCTATACCTTGAATAGGTTTCTGAAGAGCCGTTGTGAAGCTCAATGTGGGTGGCTCCCGGCGGCTCCGGCCGTCACCATCTTGGCAGTGCTTGACTCTGGCTAATCCAAAAATGGGCAAAGAAGTGGAGCTGTGGATCAGAACTGCCTCCTCCTGTCGTCCTGCCCTCTGCAGAGCTGTCGCAACTCATCAAAACCAGCCTGCACTACCCTGAGACCTCCATTTGTCCAGGATAGGTGGGACACACACACACACACACACACACACACACACACACACACACACACACACACACACACACAGACTCTTGCTGATCAATAACATATGTCATTCTAAAAAGTCAATCTAAAGGATTGTCTCCATTATTTTATAACTGAGCTCTATCCCTGAAATGTCTCTCTGGAACACCTGATTTGGCAAATAATCAGTTAAGAAACAATTAGGAATTTGCTGTAGACAGCATTTCACAAACTTTAAAAAGTTTCTGCTAATAAGGCAAAACTGAACTGTCAGATTTTTGAGGTGAGTGTAGTGAACATGGTATTGACAGCGAACATATGTTGGAAATATATTGTATTCCATTATGGCAGAGACATCTTACAAGACACAAGGTCCAAGAACAGATAAGTGGCCCAGGAGATGCACCGTTTGCTCAAAGGCTTGATCTAGGATGGGTCATCGTCAGTGATGTGTGCCTTGGAGGTGCTCACAGAACGCAAGAGGTGAGAAGCTACAAAACAGCCATCTTAGAGAACGGTCGTACGAGTTATCTTCAACCACGCAACAACCAGATCAGAGTGAAAGAGGTATTTGGTCAAGCGTCTAGACCTCAGCATCATCCAGCACCAACCTCCATCCGTGGTTCAATGACGCTCAGTGGAGACTGCTTAGGGCAAACTGTCTTCGCTTGTTCTCCCGACGACCATAGACTCGCCCCATCCATGGAGGATCTAGAGTTTCTGAAGATAATGGAAGCTGAGTGCTATCAGGACAGTTCCAAAAGTTGGGTTGCACCTTTACCCTTTCGGTCACCGAGACAGCGTCTGCCTAACAACAGGAAGCAGGTTTTTGACCGTCTTATCTCGCTCCAGCGCTCATTGGTGAAATGACCACAGATGAAAGCCAATTTTCTAGAGTTTATGGAGAAGATGTTCAAGAAGGCACGCGCTGAAGTCGCCCCACCAGTACAGCCTGGACAAGAGTGTTGGTACATACCCCTGTTCGGTGTGTATCATCCAAGGAAACCAGATAGGATTCGTGTGGTCTTCGACAGCAGTGCATCATATGAATGAGTGTCGCTCAACGATATCTTGCTCACTGGTCCCGACCTTAATAATAGCCTGCTAGGTGTTCTTATGAGGTTTAGGAAGGAACAGGTGGCAATCACTGCCGACATCCAGCACATGTTCCACTGCTTTCTCGTCAAGGAGGACCACCGTGATTTTCTCCGCTTCCTGTGGTACAGGAACAACGACCCTACCTCCGACATTGTGGACTACAGAATGCGGGTTCACCTTTTTGGGAATAGTCCCTCGCCTGCCGTTGCAGTGTATGGTCTGCGACGGGCAGCTAAGGAAGCAGAAGCCGACTATGGTAGTGATGCAAGAAGATTCATCGACCGTAAGTTCTATGTTGACGACGCTTTGAAGTCCTTCAGCACAGAGGAAGAGGCCATCAGCGTCCTCGGGCGAGCACAGAAGATGCTTGCAGCTTCTAACCTCAGGCTACACAAAATTGCTTCAAATTAACCAGCAGTCATCGAAGTGTTTCCATTTGAAGATCGCACCAAGGACGTCAGCAGCCTAGATCTCTTTGTTGATGATCTGCCAATACAACGAAGCCTTGGATTGTTCTGGAACATGCACGCAGACACCTTCATGTTTCAAATCGAAGAAGACCAGAAGCCATTCACTTGCAGAGGAGTACTTTCGACTGTGAACAGCCTCACGATCCTCTAGGATTCCTCGCACCCATCACGGTTCATGGAAGACTAATACTCAGAGAACTGACTAAGCAAGCAGAGGACTGGGACACACCTCTACCCTTGGAGACTGAATGGATGGAAACGGTCACTCCGAGACCTGCAGGGACTCCAGATATCACGTCCTTATACGTCATTCTCCACCGCAGGCGCTCTAAGAAGAGAACTCTGTATCTTTGCAGATGCATCGGTCAAGGCAATAGCAGCCGTAGCCTACATCAAGGTGACAAGCCACCAAGAACAGACTGAGATTGGCTTTGTCTTCGGGAAGGCGAAGTTGGCGCCCCAGCCTGATTTAACTATTCCAAGACTTGAGCTTTGTGTGGCTGTACTCGCCATCGAGATCGCTGAGATGGTAGTTTCAGAGATGGACACAACGTTCGACAACATCACCTACTACATAGATAGCAAGGTGGTATTGGGATACATCCAGAACCAGTCAAGGAGATTCTATGTCTACGTACACAACAGGATCCAAAAAAATCCGTCAGTCAACTTGTTCCGGCCCGTGGAAGTACATTCCAACGCATCTCAACCCAGCTGACATTGGGTCAAGAACTATGCCTTCAGACTTGCTTAGCAGCACAACTTGGCTCAAAGGGCCAGCCTTTCTTCATGATGTATCTTCACCTTCGCCTGAGCTTCAAGAGGCTTACGACCTTATCGACCCTGACGCAGACTCTGAAGTGCGTCCCCAGGTGGCGGAAAGTTTCACTCATGTTACCAGAGATGTGATACATCCACAACGCTTCGAATGCTTCTCCAAGTTCAGCACTCTCCTCACAGCCATAGCTCACCTCATCCAGGTGGCTCGTTCTTTCGCCCACTTTACCCAGGATGAATGTCAAGGGTGGCATGTCTGTCGACCTACAGAGGAAGAGTTGTTGAGAGCCAAAGTGAGCAGCAGCCTTTGGAAACTGCACCCCATCATGGACCAAAATCAACTTCTTAGAGTAGGAGGTCGAATTGTGCAGTCGGATCTGAGCATGAATGAGGTTCATCATCATTCCTGGCCAGCATCATCTAGCTACCCTGCTTGTGTCTCACTATCACGAAGCAGTGAAACACCAAGGAAGACATCTGACTGAAGGTCAGAGCGGCAGGATTCTGGCTGGTGGGAGCTAAACGCTGTTTAGCTCAGCAGTTTGCTTCATAGATACGTCACTTGTAGAAGACTGAGGGGAAAAATGGAACATCAGCAGATGGCAGCTCTGCCAGCAGAACGGTTACAAGTAGCGCCTCCTATGTAGGTGTCGGCGTCTTTGGACCCTGGGAAATTGTCTCACGGCGTACAAGAGGAGGAGTCTCCAACTCTAAACGATGGGCTGTGATGTTCCCTTATATGTGTTCCAGGGCAGTCCACATCGAGGTGATTGAAGCCATAAGTACCAGCAGTTTTATCAATGCCTTGAGGAGGTTCTTTGCAATCAGGGGCCCGCGAAGCAGATCCGTTCCGACTGTGGAACTAACTTCATCGGCGCTTCGTGAACTGGACATGGATCAGTCGAATCCAGGTTTCAAAAAAGTGGAAGAGTACTTGGACACTCAGAGCTGCACCTGGGTATTCAACCCGCCCCACGCGTCTCATATGGGCAGCGTGTGGGAATGAATGATTGGCATTGCCCGCCGTATTTTGGATTGCATGTTGCTTGAGCAGAACGGTCTCATCTTTCACACGAAGTCCTGACCACCTTCATGGCTGAAGTAGCCGCAATCATGAACACTAGACTGCTCATCCCGGTGTCATCGGATCCGGAATCGCTTCTCATCCTCACTCCAGCGATGCTTCTGACCCTCAAGACAGGTTCTGCACCTCCTCCTCCGTCAGGAAGTTTTGAGGAATCACAGAGAAGAGTGGAAGCAAGTTCAGGGCCTAGCAGACATGTTTTGGAACAGGTGGAAACATGAATGCCTCAAAACATTACAGTGTCGGCACAAGTGGCAAGGAAAGAAGCCGAATCTACAAGAAGGAGACATGGTTCTCTTGAAAGACATTCAAGAAATCAATGGCCTAAAGGCATCATCAGAAAAACCTTTCCAGGAGAAGATGGATTGGTTCGGAAAGTTCAAGTGGAAATTGTCAAGAATGGAACCAGAAAGACCTTTTCTCGGCCCGTTGCAGAAGTGGTTTTGCTTTTTCCTCAAAGACTGATTCTGTTAATTAATGTGGACTCTTTAAAGACCCCAAGCGGGAGTGTCATGCCGCTTGAGAAAAAGTATTTTATTGTCTCAGCAGTACAAGCGCGATCTGTTTATTTCTGTAACTATAGTAACGTAATACCGGTAATAACGTCTTGAATCAGGAAGTAGATCGCAGTGCGGTAGTCAGTTGTAGCAGTGTGCGAGCTCTACGGTCATCCGTTCTCAGGCCATTGCTTTTTCCTCTTCTCTTTGCTAAAGCAACGTCTGTGAGTATTTCTTATCATGTAATATTAGGATAGTGCCTATTTTCATCTTTTGTAAGATTATTGAGACGGCTAAGTTAGCTTTATGTTTATTACTGCTCGATTGCGTTTACCATATAGATCACCGTTGTATAGACATGGATTGTGTGTCATACAACTGTTGCTAAGTGAAACACCTGTCTGCTGAAACTTTCCCCTACATTCTGATACCAGGGCGAATCCCAGTATGGAGATGCTCTCATCTTCTTTCTTTCAATAACAGCCCTTATATCCTTCTAGCCTTCTAGCATCTGCTGGATAGGATGACCTTTTCCTTCCCTTATGTTCGTGTGCTTGAATATACTTTCCTTCCTATACCTTGAATAGGTTTCTGAAGAGCCGTTGTGAAGCTCAATGTGGGTGGCTCCCGGCGGCTCCGGCCGTCACCATCTTGGCAGTGCTTGACTCTGGCTAATCCAAAAATGGGCAAAGAAGTGGAGCTGTGGATCAGAACTGCCTCCTCCTGTCGTCCTGCCCTCTGCAGAGCTGTCGCAACTCATCAAAACCAGCCTGCACTACCCTGAGACCTCCATTTGTCCAGGATAGGTGGGACACACACACACACACACACACACACACACACACACACACACACACACACACACAGACTCTTGCTGATCAATAACATATGTCATTCTAAAAAGTCAATCTAAAGGATTGTCTCCATTATTTTATAACTGAGCTCTATCCCTGAAATGTCTCTCTGGAACACCTGATTTGGCAAATAATCAGTTAAGAAACAATTAGGAATTTGCTGTAGAAAGCATTTCACAAACTTTAAAAAGTTTCTGCTAATAAGGCAAAACTGAACTGTCAGATTTTTGAGGTGAGTGTAGTGAACATGGTATTGACAGCGAACATATGTTGGAAATATATTGTATTCCATTATATTCTAGACACTAGGAGCTTGGTGGTCCATCGGAGCTCTCGGTAGGCCGTAAACACCAAATGTTCAGCGTTAAGGCAGACAAAGTCTTCGACCAGATGTTGCTGGTAGATGCGGCTTTAATGCGGGTGAATGGCAAACACAGTATGTCATGCCGCTTGAGAAAAAAAGTATTTTTATTGTCTCAGCAGCACAGCGCAATCTGTTTATTTCTGTAACTATAGTAACGTAATACCGGCGCACGTCTTGAATCAGGAACTAGATCGCCGTGCAGTAGTCAGTTGCAGCAGTGTGCAAGCTCTACCGGTCATCCGTTCTCAGGCGATCACTTTTTCCTCTTCTCTTTGCTAAAGCAACGTCTGTGAATATTTCTTATCATGTAATATTAGGATAGTGCCTATTTTCATCTTTTGTAAGATTATTGAGACGGCTAAGTTAGCTTTATGTTTATTACTGCTGATTGTTTACTAGCTCAATTGCGTTTACCATATAGATCACCGCTGTGTAGACAATCTGTGCTGTTTTTTCTGTCACTTTGTATTTGGATTTAATATTAATATATATCTCATTTGTATTGCATTACAGTTTCACAATATTCCCAGTAAACTTTATGGAAATTAGGGATTTGGATTAAGGATCCAACAACTGGATTGCGCATGGCATGGGAACGCCGACGAAATATATGGCTCACCAGAGGCCATCGAACAGGCTTTGTTCAACAAGCTAGAAAACTTTCTGAAGTTTACAACGAAGGATCCACAAAGACTCAGATATCTAGCCGACCTGTTGTCGGAGCTACAAGTGGCCAAAGAAGACGGCTACCTTGCAGGCTTGTCGTGTTTGGATACCTCCAGAGGTATTAAGCCTATTATCGAGAAACGTCCATACAACATGCAAGAAAAGTGGCTTTACCTTGGCACAAGATACAAACAGGAACATTTTGTTAGCTTTCCACCTTTCTCCGTGTTGGTCGCCACGGAGGCAAGGGCCAAGTTTTAACTTCTTCACGCAAGCTCCAGCAGAGAGAAAGAGTAAATGGGAGAAACCTACTAAAACATCTGTATCGTTCACAAGACGCAGGTCTCGGGAACTACTAAGGCCAAGTGTAGAGAAAGTACGGAACGTATTGATCCTAACTAACACTGCCCTCTGCATAGAAAGCCCCACCCTCTGAGGAAATGCAGAGGCTTCCGTGAGAAGAGCATAAATGATCGCAAACAGCTTTTGAAAGAGCATTACATCTGCTTTCGCTGTTGCTCCTCCACAGACCATCTTGCAAAGAATTGCATTGCTGAGATAAAATGTACAGAGTGTGGGAGTGCGGCTCATGTGACAGCACTTCACCCCTACCCACCTACTTGGAAATTTAAGTCATCCGCTTCCACTTCATGGATGGCGGGGAGGAGGACAAAGCAGAAATCCGGGAGGTCAAGTCGACGTGCACTCAAGTATGTGGTGAAGGAATGAGTGCCAGAACATGTGCTAAGATCAGCCTTGTCCCCAACAGCCGCAGGAAGGAGTCCAAGAGAATGTACGCTCCCTGGCTCGGTCAGAGTTCTTTGAGGGTTTTAAGATCTCTGGAAGTTCCTACTCATATACCCTCAAGACCTGTACAGGGTGTTCAGAGACAGCGGGGAGGAGATCCAGCGGTTACACTGTGGAGTCGGTGGACAAGAAAATAAGCATTCATATGCCTACACTCCTGGAGTGCAACAAAATCCCTAACGTTTGCACTGAGATTCCTACGCTGGAAGCAGCCTACCATCATGCCCACCTGAAGCGCATCGCTGACAAGATTCCGCCTTTAGATCCGGATGCCAAAATTCTCCTCTTACTGGGCAGAGACATCTTACAAGACACAAGGTCCAAGAACAGATAAGTGGCCAAGGAGATGCACCGTTTGCTCAAAGGCTTGATCTAGGATGGGTCATCGTCAGTGATGTGTGCCTTGGAGGTGCTCACAGAACGCAAGAGGTGAGAAGCTACAAAACAGCCATCTTAGAGAACGGTCGTACGAGTTATCTTCAACCACGCAACAACCAGATCAGAGTGAAAGAGGTATTTGGTCAAGCGTCTAGACCTCAGCATCATCCAGCACCAACCTCCATCCGTGGTTCAATGACGCTCAGTGGAGACTGCTTAGGGCAAACTGTCTTCGCTTGTTCTCCCGACGACCATAGACTCGCCCCATCCATGGAGGATCTAGAGTTTCTGAAGATAATGGAAGCTGAGTGCTATCAGGACAGTTCCAAAAGTTGGGTTGCACCTTTACCCTTTCGGTCACCGAGACAGCGTCTGCCTAACAACAGGAAGCAGGTTTTGACCGTCTTATCTCGCTCCAGCGCTCATTGGTGAAATGACCACAGATGAAAGCCAATTTTCTAGAGTTTATGGAGAAGATGTTCAAGAAGGCACGCTGAAGTCGCCCCACCAGTACAGCCTGGACAAGAGTGTTGGTACATACCCTGTTCGGTGTGTATCATCCAAGGAAACCAGGTAGGATTCGTGTGGTCTTCGACAGCAGTGCATCATATGAATGAGTGTCGCTCAACGATATCTTGCTCACTGGTCCCGACCTTAATAATAGCCTGCTAGGTGTTCTTATGAGGTTTAGGAAGGAACAGGTGGCAATCACTGCCAACATCCAGCACATGTTCCACTGCTTTCTCGTCAAGGAGGACCACCGTGATTTTCTCCGCTTCCTGTGGTACAGGAACAACGACCCTACCTCCGACATTGTGGACTACAGAATGCGGGTTCACCTTTTTGGGAATAGTCCCTCGCCTGCCGTTGCAGTGTATGGTCTGCGACGGGCAGCTAAGGAAGCAGAAGCCGACTATGGTAGTGATGCAAGAAGATTCATCGACCGTAAGTTCTATGTTGACGATGCTTTGAAGTCCTTCAGCACAGAGGAAGAGGCCATCAGCGTCCTCGGGCGAGCACAGAAGATGCTTGCAGCTTCTAACCTCAGGCTACACAAAATTGCTTCAAATTAACCAGCAGTCATCAAGTGTTTCCATTTGAAGATCGCACCAAGGACGTCAGCAGCCTAGATCTCTTTGTTGATGATCTGCCAATACAACGAAGCCTTGGATTGTTCTGGAACATGCACGCAGACACCTTCATGTTTCAAATCGAAGATGACCAGAAGCCATTCACTTGCAGAGGAGTACTTTCGACTGTGAACAGCCTCTACGATCCTCTAGGATTCCTCGCACCCATCACGGTTCATGGAAGACTAATACTCAGAGAACTGACTAAGCAAGCAGAGGACTGGGACACACCTCTACCCTTGGAGACTGAATGGATGGAAGCGGTCACTCCGAGACCTGCAGGGACTCCAGATATCACGTCCTTATACGTCATTCTCCACCGCAGGCGCTCTAAGAAGAGAACTCTGTATCTTTGCAGATGCATCGGTCAAGGCAATAGCAGCCGTAGCCTACATCAAGGTGACAAGCCACCAAGAACAGACTGAGATTGGCTTTGTCTTCGAAGGCGGTTGGCGCCCAGCCTGATTTAACTATTCCAAGACTTGAGCTTTGTGTGGCTGTACTCGCCATCGAGATCGCTGAGATGGTAGTTTCAGAGATGGACACAACGTTCGACAACATCACCTACTACATAGATAGCAAGGTGGTATTGGGATACATCCAGAACCAGTCAAGGAGATTCTATGTCTACGTACACAACAGGATCCAAAAAAATCCGTCAGTCAACTTGTTCCGGCCCGTGGAAGTACATTCCAACGCATCTCAACCCAGCTGACATTGGGTCAAGAACTATGCCTTCAGACTTGCTTAGCAGCACAACTTGGCTCAAAGGGCCAGCCTTTCTTCATGATGTATCTTCACCTTCGCCTGAGCTTCAAGAGGCTTACGACCTTATCGACCCTGGACGCAGACTCTGAAGTGCGTCCCCAGGTGGCGGAAAGTTTCACTCATGTTACCAGAGATGTGATACATCCACAACGCGAATGCTTCTCCAAGTTCAGCACTCTCCTCACAGCCATAGCTCACCTCATCCAGGTGGCTCGTTCTTTCGCCCACTTTACCCAGGATGAATGTCAAGGGTGGCATGTCTGTCGACCTACAGAGGAAGAGTTGTTGAGAGCCAAAGTGAGCAGCAGCCTTTGGAAACTGCACCCCATCATGGACCAAAATCAACTTCTTAGAGTAGGAGGTCGAATTGTGCAGTCGGATCTGAGCATGAATGAGGTTCATCATCATTCCTGGCCAGCATCATCTAGCTACCCTGCTTGTGTCTCACTATCACGAAGCAGTGAAACACCAAGGAAGACATCTGACTGAAGGTCAGAGCGGCAGGATTCTGGCTGGTGGGAGCTAAACGCTGTTTAGCTCAGCAGTTTGCTTCATAGATACGTCACTTGTAGAAGACTGAGGGAAAAATGGAACATCAGCAGATGGCAGCTCTGCCAGCAGAACGGTTACAAGTAGCGCCTCCTATGTAGGTGTCGACGTCTTTGGACCCTGGGAAATTGTCTCACGGCGTACAAGAGGAGGAGTCTCCAACTCTAAACGATGGGCTGTGATGTTCCCTTATATGTGTTCCAGGGCAGTCCACATCGAGGTGATTGAAGCCATAAGTACCAGCAGTTTTATCAATGCCTTGAGGAGGTTCTTTGCAATCAGGGGCCCGCGAAGCAGATCCGTTCCGACTGTGGAACTAACTTCATCGGCGCTTCTCGTGAACTGGACATGGATCAGTCGAATCCAGGTTTCAAAAAAGTGGAAGAGTACTTGGACACTCAGAGCTGCACCTGGGTATTCAACCCGCCCCACGCGTCTCATATGGGCAGCGTGTGGGAATGAATGATTGGCATTGCCCGCCGTATTTTGGATTGCATGTTGCTTGAGCAGAAACGGTCTCATCTTTCACACGAAGTCCTGACCACCTTCATGGCTGAAGTAGCCGCAATCATGAACACTAGACTGCTCATCCGGTGTCATCGGATCCGAATCGCTTCTCATCCTCACTCCAGCGATGCTTCTGACCCTCAAGACAGGTTCTGCACCTCCTCCTCCGTCAGGAAGTTTTGAGGAATCACAGAGAAGAGTGGAAGCAAGTTCAGGGCCTAGCAGACATGTTTTGGAACAGGTGGAAACATGAATGCCTCAAAACATTACAGTGTCGGCACAAGTGGCAAGGAAAGAAGCCGAATCTACAAGAAGGAGACATGGTTCTCTTGAAAGACATTCAAGAAATCAATGGCCTAAAGGCATCATCAGAAAAACCTTTCCAGGAGAAGATGGATTGGTTCGGAAAGTTCAAGTGGAAATTGTCAAGAATGGAACCAGAAAGACCTTTTCTCGGCCCGTTGCAGAAGTGGTTTTGCTTTTTCCTCAAAGACTGATTCTGTTAATTAATGTGGACTCTTTAAAGACCCCAAGCGGGGAGTGTCATGCCGCTTGAGAAAAAGTATTTTATTGTCTCAGCAGTACAAGCGCGATCTGTTTATTTCTGTAACTATAGTAACGTAATACCGGTAATAACGTCTTGAATCAGGAAGTAGATCGCAGTGCGGTAGTCAGTTGTAGCAGTGTGCGAGCTCTACCGGTCATCCGTTCTCAGGCCATTGCTTTTTCCTCTTCTCTTTTGCTAAAGCAACGTCTGTGAGTATTTCTTATCATGTAATATTAGGATAGTGCCTATTTTCATCTTTTGTAAGATTATTGAGACGCTAAGTTAGCTTTATGTTTATTACTGCTCGATTGCGTTTACCATATAGATCACCGTTGTATAGACATGGATTGTGTGTCATACAACTGTTGCTAAGTGAAACACCTGTCTGCTGAAACTTTCCCCTACATTCTGATACCAGGGCGAATCCCAGTATGGAGATGCTCTCATCTTCTTTCTTTCAATAACAGCCCTTATATCCTTCTAGCCTTCTAGCATCTGCTGGATAGGATGACCTTTTCCTTCCCTTATGTTCGTGTGCTTGAATATACTTTCCTTCCTATACCTTGAATAGGTTTCTGAAGAGCCGTTGTGAAGCTCAATGTGGGTGGCTCCCGGCGGCTCCGGCCATCACCATCTTGGCAGTGCTTGACTCTGGCTAATCCAAAAATGAGCAAAGAAGTGGAGTTGAGGCCGGGTTGCTGAACCACCTAGCGGCTAGCCACCTGAAAGGGTACCCACCTCTCACTCAAAGCGACCACGTTCTTAATTATGCATAACTTTAAGCCTTAAGCTTTAATTTATTATTATTTATATTTTAACGGGTAAGTTCTAAACCCCCCCCCCCCCCCGCAGCTGTCATAAAGGGGGAAATTAGCTATAGATAACTGTTTTTTTGTACCAGGCTGTAAACATATTTATTTCTGCTGTAAAGTTACACATTTTAACATGAGGGTTATGGGGATTGACTCTTGACTTTTGGAGCCAGCCTCAAGTGGCGAATCGAGGAACTGCAGTTTTTGGCACTTTGAGTTGGCTCCATTTTTCAGCCCCGCTTGGTTTTTACACACACACACACACATATATATAGATAGATAGATAGATAGATAGATAGATAGATAGATAGATAGATAGATAGATAGATAGATGATAGATAGATAGATTGTCATTATTATCTATGACTATCATTATTCCTATGACTATCATTCCTATTATTATTACTTTAATAATATTAATATTACCACTACTATTACATTATTACTTTTATTAAATTCTAGGTGCAATTTGCATTGCTTCCCTCTCCCTGACCCTCCTGCTCTCTCTCTGCCTCTCTCTGTTATGAATTGGTGCTATATAAATAAAATTGAATTGAACTGAAAAGTTTCTTTTGGGCTCTGCGCCGACACCTCCCCTCACCGATATCACTGATGCTCAGTAGATGGGTGCCAATGATGTTCTCAGCGGTTTTAATCACCTGCTGCAGAGCCCTCCTGTCCTGAGCCGTGCACATCCCATGCCAATTTGAGATGTTTCCAGTCAGGATGTTTACTATTGCTCCTCTGTAAAATGGCACTGGAATTTTGCCTTCTAACTTTTCCTTAAGAAATACAGCCGTTTCCAAACTTTCTTTACCAGGGTGGAGATGTGTGATGACCATGACAGGTTCTCTGTGATGCTGATTCCCAGGAACCTAAAACTGTTCACCTGCTCCACCTGAGCTCCACTGATGTAGATAGGGGTGTGTGTCTATTTTCAATTTAACCTCCAAACTTGATAGTAAATTCAACTCTTAAGGCTCTTGTATTAAAACTATCTCCATCAACTATGAATTGCTTTGTCCAAGGCAACAGACTCCACCTTGATACCACAAGACCAGTACCACAAGTCTCTCCTGTCACATTTGTAGTGTCAGATGACTGTCCCCCACGGGGTAGTGAAACAAACGTGTGTGTGGGACAATAGATGGGGCGGCAGACATGACCACGTGGGTGGTCATCACGCTGAAACCAAAATGGTGGGCAATTATAGATTTACGTTATCATAAACATTTAGCAGTGTTATTTGTTCTAGCACTTGTAGTGAGCCATAACTATTCCATAAGCACCTTTCAATTTGAAAAGACATAAGTCAACTCAAATCTTAAATCAAAGTCCTTCTCACTATCACATTCCCCACCCCCGGAGAACAGAGGAGCCGACAGGTGTGTGTTTCATACTTATGATCAACAATATATAATGTTTACCTTTCTGCCTAAAACCCCTTTGGGAATAATATAATTCTGTTAAACAAAAGAAATTGCAGCTAGTTTGTGACCCCGCTGCTGTGGTCATCAAACAATATGTGCTTTTTAACCTCCACAAGCACCTCGATATCTGTCAGAAAAAATAATTTTTGTCAGAAAAAATAATTTTTTTCGTCTTCCTCTCGGTTTTTGTTGCCACTGTAAGCAGGCTCATTTATATGCATATTCATGTGGTGTTTTGCATTGACCATTTTGGTTGAATGTGCCCACATTCAACCAAAATGATATGAGGCTGATCCACGTGTGCACATTTCCTGGTGGACTGTGATTTATAAAGGGAAAGTTTCCTGCAGGTGTGCTTACACAGTTTCTAAGAAAAAAAGAAAGATTTTTTTTTAAACTGTGTGTAAGCACACCTGCAGGCAGATTTTTTTTTTTTTGGCGCACACCATTTTCGCCTTTTGTGCGCATGTAGACTTTTAGTATGGATCCTATGCACTGTTTATAAATGAGGCCCCAGGCTATTAAGGCCCTAACATATGATTCATATTTTCATACTCATCAAACCAGTCAGTGAGCCTTTGTTGAAACAATTTTAAGTTCAAAGTTTTAATAATTAATTAATACTGTGGCCTGTCCAGAGGTACCTCCTACAGATAGGAGTAGGTCTAACAAAAAAAAAAAGGCTTGAAGTTTTGCTTCTACAATAAACATACCTGCCTATATCAGCTTAATACTAGAGCTAAGTAAGCAGAAAATAGGTGTTTTGTGGGCAACCAGATTGCAGACACTGGTTGCTCAAAAAAATAAAAATAAAAACACTGCTCACACACCTTGGCAGCGGCCAGTGATATGCAGAAGTTGTATATTGGAATTTCAGTCAGGACACTCAAAAATTCAACATTATATTTATGATTCTTGCCTTTCAGTACTTGTTCTTTTCTCTTACTATGTTTATTGTGACCATTATGCATCAAAGCATCCAAGACAAAATCCTTGTATGTGAAAACCTACTTGGAAATAAATATAATTTATTTCTAGTTCCTTCCCATAAATACATATACATCCATATATATATATACATATCCATATATGCATCCATTTATACAAATATATACATACACACATATATACATACCTACACACACACACACACACATTATATATATATTTTAGATATTATTTCCAAGTAGGTTTTCACATATATATATATATATATATATATATATATATATATATATATATATATATATATATATATATATATATATATATATATGTTTTATATATATATATATATATATATATATATATATATATATATTATATATATATATATAATGTGTGTGTGTGTAGGTATGTATATATGTGTGTATGTATATATTTGTATATATGGATGTATATATGGATATGTATATATATATATGGATGTATATGTATGTATGGGAAGGATATAAAACTATCTCATGTAAATATGAAGGAACATGTGGTCCTCATTCATGTGGTTTTAAATCTTTCAAATGTAGAAATTTGTTCATTAGAGCTTTTGGGAAGAAATGACATCTGAACCTTTTACTAAAGGAAGCTCAATATGAACATCTATTGTCCCTAAAGTATTAAAGAAAGTTAAATCACACCTCTTTGTCCTTCTTAATCAACTGTTTTTAAAGTATTTTCAATGTGGAAACTTGTTTCTAAGAGCTTGTGGGAAGAAATGACAGCTAGCATCTTGTAGTGTTGAATTTGAACTTATAAGCAGGTTGTCCTTCAAATTCCTCCAATATATTGATGTTTCTCATCCAGAATCCTTTTTACTAGAGGTTCTGGTAAGACATAACAACTTAAGGTTGGAAAAATGAACGTGTCTCACTGAAAGAAGCTCAATATGAACATCTGCTGTCCTGTCTGAAGAGAAATCCTTAAAGAAATATGAAGGAACATGTGGTGTGTCAGATTCATGTGGTTTTTAATCTTTCAAATATAGAAATTTGTTCATAAGAGCTTTTGGGAAGAAATGACAATTGACTTTTTACTTTGCTAAAAATGAACCAGTGGTCTTTTTAAACATCTATTTAAAATCTGTATACTTCACTGTGTATAACTAAGTGATAATATTTTACTATGTACACGATTAGACACATCACTTCTTAAACATGCATTGTAGTCTTGGGCAAATTTTAATTGTATTGTTCTACAGGGTTTATGAAATTGTATTGGTGTATTGGTACAACCGCATAACAAAAGACAAAACATCACGTTTACCAGGTAAACATACATGTACATGTAAAAAACACAGTTCCTACTTTAGTGACAGTTCCTCTGTCTGTGTACAGATAAAGATCTGCCATTCGTGCTGGCTGACACGAGCAACAGTGATCAGTTGATGCTGCACTCGCTCACTTCACTTGTGCGTGGCTCCTTTTCAGAATCAGAAATACTTTATTGATCCCCAAGGGGAAACTCTTTTACTACAGCAGCTCACTATCATGTCAGTGCACACAAGAATAGAAGTACTAGGCAAATAATATATATATTTATAATACACTATAATACAGGTCAGAAAATAAATAAAGTACCAAGTGGTTATAAATATAAAATAAAATAAGTTTTAAGTACAAAGTGGGTTTACCGGTTGATGATAATATTATGGTATAAAATAATAGTGCATGAACTGCCAAGTTAAGTGTAGCTTATTTATTATGAGACAGAGGATATTGCACAGCAGTATTAGAGGTATGAATAAATATCAATATCAATAAATAGGGAATTTAAGTATATTGCCCAGGAGTATTAACACAGGATATTGCACAATTATGTCAAGTATTGCATAGATGTAATGATCAATGTCCAGTTTAATGACTTAGGATCATACAGACACTTCAAAAGTAACCTAATCAAACGGCAGATTTCTTCTCATTCTTACAATACTTTTGTTCGTTCAGAATCCTTTTCCCAAGAACTGCTGGGAAGAAATAACAACTTAACCTATAATGGATGGGACAAAAAACGTAGCTCACCGATAGCAATTTGAACATCTGCTGTCTAGAAGAAAAGAAAAGATACTCGAGTCCTTCAAATTCCTCCGCTATATTGAGGTTTCTCATCCAGAATCCTTTTAACAAGAGGTTCTTGGAAGACATAACAACTTATGCTATATCATGGATAGTCAATATCTTGCTGAGAAACAAAACTAAGACATTTTTCTTTTTTACTCATTGTTGGATCAAACGTCACCAATATATTTGACAATACACCCGAAACCAGCAGAATGATGTGGGATAATTTTCAGAATTTTCTAACCAACATTTTGACTGTTGTTTAAGATTAAACAGAAAAAAATACCCTAGTCAGGCACATGTTACCTCATGTCATTGCCTCAACTTGTGAAAGGTCCAGGGTTTGAATCCCTGCATCTAGTCTTCTGCTCTATAAATGTCAGGATCATTTACAGACTTTTCTGCTACCATCCCATAAAGTCCCCATAGTTTTTGATTTCAAATGTTGTTATATGGAGGATGAGGTTTCAATTGTGATACACTGTCATGTGATGCACTTTCATGGTAGTATTTGTAACAAATAGGCATGTCTCGACTGTGGTTTTTGGCCCCGATCCGAGTCATTATCTGCTGATACATATATTAACTAAATGTTAAATAAACACCTATTTTAACGAGCTACTTGATTCAAATAGTGAATGTCCTGTTTCAAAACTATTCCGATTATAAGCTTAAATTATTGATATGATATGGATGAACGGTGAACTGGGAGAACGCGACTCCTGACTCACTCCTTACTCACGGTATTAATGACGCTGCCAGCGACTTTTGTCAGTTTAAGCGGGCTACCTGAGTTTGTACACTGCTCTTTGCTGATAAGAAAGAGAGGCGATATTACACATTTCCTAGGAGCTTTGCGAATCCGTGTGAGAGCTCAGAGGCAGCGACAGCGTGTAGAGCCAGAATATTATTCTTTGGATTAAGGTTTTATTTCGACCAAACCAGAGCCGGTTATTGTTGGAACACTTTAAAGACTAACCAAGACGGTTTTGGTGAATTTTATTTCGTTGAATAAAGGCCAAATTTGAGTGAATTATTAGGATCTCCTATTTGGTTTCTAATTAGAGCACAAGCTGCTATAATACATTTTGGGTCTAATACACATTATATGCAGTTTCCAATTACAGCATAATTTAGGTGTATTAATTAGGGTATAACTGTGTTCGTTTATTGTCTAATAAAGCACATATTATTTCTAGTTTTAAGTATCAAAAGTAACCAAATCAAACGGCAGATTTCTTCTCAATCCTACAATACTTTTGTTCATTCAGAATCCTTTTCCCAAGAACTGCTGGGAAGAAATAACAACTTAACCTATAATGGATGGGACAAAAAACGTAGCTCACCGATATCAATTTGAACATCTGCTGTCTAGAAGAAAAGAAACTCGAATCCTAAGCATGTTGTCCTTCAAATTCCTCCGCTATATTGAGGTTTCTCATCCAGAATCCTTTTAACAAGAGGTTCTTGGAAGACATAACAACTTATGCTATATCATGGATAGTCAATATCTTGCTGAGAAACAAAACTAAGACATTTTTCTTTTTTGCTCATTGTTGGATCAAACGTCACCAATATATTTGACAATACACCCGAAACCAGCAGAATGATGTGGGATAATTTTCAGAATTTTCTAACCAACATTTTGACTGTTGTTTAAGATTAAACAGAAAAAAAAATACCCTAGTCAGGCACATGTTACCTCATGTCATTGCCTCAACTTGTGAAAGGTCCAGGGTTTGAATCCCTGCATCTAGTCTTCTGCTCTATAAATGTCAGGATCATTTACAGACTTTTCTGCTACCATCCCATAAAGTCCCCATAGTTTTTGATTTCAAATGTTGTTCGATGGAGGATGAGGTTTCAATTGTGATACACTTTCATGTGATGCACTTTCATGGTAGTATTTGTAACAAATAGGCATGTCTCGACTGTGTTTTTGGCCCCGATCCGAGTCATTATCTGCTGATACATATATTAACTAAATGTTAAATAAACACCTATTTTAACGAGCTACTTGATTCAAATAGTGAATGTCCTGTTTCAAAACTATTCCGATTATAAGCTTAAATTATTGATATGATATGGATGAACGGTGAACTGGGAGAACGCGACTCCTGACTCACTCCTTACTCACGGTATTAATGACGCTGCCAGCGACTTTTGTCAGTTTAAGCGGGCTACCTGAGTTTGTACACT